>RJWM01010821.1:0-62028 GCA_004363535.1 Dasyprocta punctata
TTTTTTGGTACAGGGTATCGAACTCATAATCTCACGCCTGCCAAGCAGGCAGGCAAGCACTTAAGCCACTGAGTCAAACTCCCAGCCCTAGTTTTTTTGAGGCAGGGTCACACTATGTAGCTCAGGCTGGCCTTGCACTTGCCTTGTAGCCCAAACTGGCCTTGAACTCACAACACTCCTCCTACCTCAGCCTCCCGAGTGCTGGGATTAAAGGTGTGCACCATCACACCCGGCTCAAATTTCTTGATAATAGTCATTCTTTCTGGAGTGAGATGAAATCTTAGTGTTGTTTTAATATGCATTTCCCGAATGACCATTGATGCTGAACATTTTTTCATATATTTATTTGCCATTTGTATTTCTTTCTCTGAGAAGTGTGTATTCATCTCAAATGCCCATCTTTGGATTGGGTCCTTGAATTTTAGGGGCCAGATTGCTTTTAATTCTTTATATGTTTTAGAGAGATGTCCTTTGTCTGATGGACAGTTGACTAAGATATTTTGCAATTCATGGGTTTTCTTTTCGCTGTTGGAGATTTCCTTTGACATGCAGCAACTTTTTAATAAGATGAGATCCCTGTTATTGATATGGGAAATATTTCCCACATAGTTTGATTTTTGTTCAAGAACTGTCTGCCTATTCCTATGTCATCTAGATTTTTACCTACTTTGTCTTCCAGTAGATTTACTATCTGTTTTAATATTCATATCTTTGATCCATTTTGACTTTAGTGCATGATGATAGACAAGGATCTAGCTTTAGATTACAGCATATGGAAAGCCAGTTTTTCTAGCACCACTTATTAAAGTGGCTATCTTTCTTCAAGTGTACATGTGTGGTCCCACTTTCGAAATGAGGTGGCTGAGTGTGTTTGTATTTGTGGCTGTATCTTCTAATCTATTCCACTGATTTTCAGATCTGGTTTTATTCCAGTACCATGCTGATTTTATCACAGTAGCTTTGTAATATAATTTCAAGTTGGGGATTATGGTGCCTCCTGCCTAACCTTTGTTACCCAGAATTTTCTTTGCTATTCTAGGTCTCCTCTGGTTTCAGATGAATTTCAGGGATGATTTCTCTAGCTCTGTGAGGTATGCAAGTGGTATTTTGATTGGAATAGCATTAAATCCATATAACAATTTTGGAAGAATGGCTATTTTCATGCTGTTTGTTCTTCCAATCCATGAACAGGGAATACGTTTCCATTTTCTGAAATCCTCTTCAATTTACTTTTTTAGATTAATGTAATTTTCATTGTATGGTTTTCCACTTCCTTTGTTAGATTGATTCTTAAGTATGTCATTTTTTTGGATGGTATAGTGAAGGATGTGGATTCTCTTATTTCTCTCTCATTGAGTTTGTTGTTTGTATACAAGAATGCAATTGGTTTTTGAGTGTTGACCTTGTATCCAGCAATGTTACTGAATTTGGTTATCACATCTAGAAGGCTTTCAGTGGATTTTAGGGGGTCTTCTATGTAGAGTGTCATATCATCTGCAAATAATGATAATTTCACTTCCTGTTTTCTTATCCTTATTCCTTCCATTTCTCTCTCTTTTCTAACTCTTCTGCCTAATGTTTCCAGAACTATACTGAATAGGAGTCGTGATAATGGATGTCCTTGTCTTGTGCCTGATTTTAGGTTGAAAGTTTTCAGTTTTTCTCCATTTAGTAAGATGTTAGCTATTGGTTTATCATATATGGTTCTTACCAGATTGAGGTAGAAACCGCCTATTCTGATTTTCTGTAGGGTTTGGACTTTATCAAAAGCTTTTTCTGCATCTTTTGAGATGATCATGTGATTGTTTTCCTTTGAGCTGTTGATATGTTGCATTACATTTATTGATATGCTTATGTTGAACCATCGCTTCATTCCTGGGATTAATCCCACTTGAACATGGTAAATAATCTTCCTGATGACTTGTTGCATTCTATTTGCCAGTATTTTATTGAGGATTTTTGAATTTATGGTCATTAGGGAGATTGGTTTGTAATTGTCTTTTTTGGTTGGGCCACTACTGATTTTGATATTAGGCTAATACTTGCTTCCAGGAATGAGTTAGGGAGACTTGCTTCCCTTTCAATTTCTTTGAAGAGTTTGAGGAGTGTTGGAATTAAATCTTTCCTAAATTTCTTGTGGAATTCAGCAGTGAATCCATTATGATCTGTGTTTTCCTTTTTTGGTAAGGTTCTAATTAGATTTTAAATGTCATTAACTGATTGTATTATTCAGCCATTTTACACCTTCTTGATTCAGCTTTGGTAATTCATGTTTCTAGGAATCTGTCCATTTCTTCTGTGTTATCAAACCTATGGCAATAAAGATTTTTGAAGTAGGTATTGATGATCTTCTGTATTTCTACAGGTTCTGTAGTGATTTCACCCTTTTCATTTCTTATTGCATGCATTCGAGTTTTTCCTCTTTTTGCTAAGGTTGGCTAGGTCTTTATCAATTTTATTTATTCTTTCAAATAACCAACTCTTCGATTCATTAATTTTTGTATTGTTTTCTTAGTTTCAATTGCATTAATTTCTGCTCTGATCTGTATAATTTTCTCCTTTCTTTGGGCTTTGGGCTTGACTTGCTCTTCTTTTTCTAGAAGTTTGAGGTGCAGCATTAGGTTGTGTATGTGCATTCTTTCCATTTTTCTGAGTGGGAGTTTAGTGCTATAAATTTCCCTCTGAGGACTGATTTCATTGTATCACACAGGTTCTAATGATTTGTATTTGCAATTTTGTCTGATCATAGGTATTGCTTAATTTCTTCTTTAATTTCTTCTGTGACCCATTGATTGCTTAGGAGAGTGTTATTTAATTTCCATGGGTTTGTTGGTTTCTTGAGGGGTGTTTTGTCATTAATTTCCAACTTTGTTGTGTTACGGTCAGATAATATGCATGGAATTATTTAAATTCATTTGCATTTATTTAAGCATGTTCTGTGGGCTAGTATATAATGTATTTTTGAGACTGACACATGTGCAGCTGAGAGGAATGTGTATTCTGATGTTATTAGGTGGAACACTCGGTACACATGTACCTGGTCCATTTGTTCACAAGTTTGATTCAGTTCTGCTATTTTTTGCTGATTTTTTGTTTGGTTGATCTGTCTCTCTGTGACAGTGGGGTGTTAAGGTCCCCCATTAGAACTGTATTATTGTTTGTTTTTTCATACTATTATGATTTGTCTTCCATAGATGGGTGCTCCCATATTTGGTGCATATGTATTTATGATAATAATCTCTTCCCCTTGAAGTTTTCCCCTAACAGGTATGTAGCGAACTTCTTTATCTCTTTTGATCATTCTTGGTTTGAACTTCACATTGTCTGCAAATAAATGAACTACCTCTGCTTTTTTCTGGGTTCCTGTTTCAAGGAGTATTATTTTCCATCCTTTGACTTTTAGTCTGTGAATTTACTTTTGAGTTAAATGTGTTTCTTGTACAGAGTATATTGTTGGATTTTGTTTCTTAACTCACTCTTCCGGTGTGTTTCTTTTTATTGGTGAGTTGAGACCATTTACATTGATTGATATAACTGATATATACTGACTTATCACTGTCATGTTATCTTCCTGTCATTGGTTTTCTAAGTTTTCTGTTTAATTATTTGCCCTGCTTAGTGTTTTCCTTTTGCTTTTGTTCTTGAGATTGTAGTTATCTTTGTCTCTTTCTAGAGAGTCTTTCAGTAGTCTTTGCAGTGTTAGTTTGGTAGCCATAAATTTCTTCGGTCATTCTTGGTTGTGGAAGTATCTTATTTCTCCATCAATTTTTAAAGATAGTTTTGCAGAATACATCAATCTAGATTGAAAGTTGTTTTCATTCAGGATTTGAAATATTTCAATCTCAGTTCTTCTTGACTTGAAGGTTTGTGTTGGGAAGTCTGCTGTGATTCTGATAGGCTTTCCTTTGTAGTTGATCTGTTTATTTTCTCTGACTGCTTTTTTCTGTGCTTGTGCTGAATTTCTGATATCCTAATTATTATATGTCTGGGTGAAGATTTATTTTGGTTATGGCTAATTGGTGTTGTGTATGCCTCACTAACCCATATATCAAATTGTCTTCCCATGTTTGGAAAACTTTCTGGTATTATTTCTGCGAATAGTCTTTGAAGGTCATTCATATTGACCCCTGCTTTTTCATTGACACCTCTCAATCTTATATTGATTCTCTTGGCATCACCTTGCAGCTGTTGAACTGTTGTTGCCTGGTTCCTTGTTATTTTTAAAAGAAATTTTCTTTCATGATTGTAAACTTCTATGCCCTCTTCCCTGTATGAGACTCTATATTCAGCTTTATTCAAGCAGTTTTGCCAACTTTCAATGGAATTCTTAATTTCCTGAATAACCCTTTGAATCTGCTTCATGCATTCTACTTGTGTCTTATATTGTTCATTCAAAGTTTTTATCATTTTCTTATGTTCTTCTGTTTTTTTATCTTGATCTTCTTTAGATACACACAGCATTTCTTTCATGTTTGTCATTTCATTTTTTACCTGAGAGATTATTTCTGATCTGGCTTCCTCTATAGCTTCATAGAGTTTTTTTTCTATGCTTCAGTTGCTATCATTTCAGAAATTCCAGTTCTGTGATTTCCATTGTCTTCCATTTCAGTGTCTCTTGGGTACTTTCTCAGTGGACTGGAGGACTGAGACTGCATCTTCCTGCTTTCTTTTGTTATTTTCCTCTGAGACCTGTGTGGCTGGCCAGGCAACCTCCTGATGTAGTGCACTGGAACACTGCACTGGGTAGAGCTTCAATTCTTGAATATCCCCACAGCTAGCTTGGGTGCACTCCCAAACTATGGCACTGGAACCTTGTGTTCTGTGACCTCTGAGGCTGGTCATGGGTTCTCCTGATGCATTTTGTTGTGTTGCTCTGGGACACTGGGCTGGGCAGAGCTTGTATCCTCACTGCAGCTAGCAGGGGCACACCTGCAGAGCATGCCAGAGCATGTTGCTAGGGTCTAGAACCTGGCTGGGTTGAGTTCAGAACCTCTGCAATGAGTGACTAGCAGACACAATCCCAGGGTGTGACACTGGGGGCTTGCACCTGGCTTGGTGGTGTTCATAATCTGCTAGGCAGAGCATGCCCCTGGAGTGTCACACTACTGGGACCTTGGGTTAGGCTGTGAGGAGTTCAGAGCTTCTGGAGCACAGGGCTAGCCAGAGCATACCCCCGGTGTATTATGCCAGGGCCTTGCTCCTGGCTGGGTGGTGTTTGGAACCTTCAGCACCTGCCATGTGCCTGCACCCCTGAACTATGGAGCTTGGGCTTTGTGCTCTGATGGGCAAAGCTCAAATTCTCCAACAACCTTTGGGCTATGCTGGCCACTCCCTGATGAGTAGCTCTGGGGCTCTGGGCTGGGCTGGGCTGGGTAACTGTGTCCTGTGAGGATGACCAGATATTCTCCTGATGAACTGTGCTGGGATGCTGGGCTGGGCAGAGCTCGGATCCTCTGTGAAGCTAGCAAGGATGCACTTCCAGTGTGTGGCACCACCAAGACCTTACATCCAGATGTGAGAATTTCAAAGCCCCTGGAGCATGGGGCAAGCTAGAGTGCAACCCTAAGGTATGGTGCTGGGGCCTTCAACCAATAATTTCTTGATATATATTCCAGATGCCTGTGGTCAAAGTTTCTATTTGACCAAGGTTCTCCTTTTTAGGCAACAGTTTGAACCGTGAATAAGTCTTGTTTCTTTAATGGCCTCTTGGTACCATTTTGAAAAGCTAATGTTCATTTCATCATAATTTTCTTTTTATTTTCCAACAGAACATGAATAAATGGGTATTGCTCAGAAATCCATAAGCTCACAGTGTGGTGCTCCAGAGGCTCTGAACTCCCCACAACTAGATGCAAGGTCCAGGTGGCACCACACTCCGGGTGCACTCCGCCTAGCTGCCTGGGTCCCAGAGGTTTTGGCCTCCACTCAGTAAGGTGGAGGCTCCAACAGCACACTCCAGGAGTGTGCCCTCATTAACTGCACAGAGGATCCAGCTTTAACCAGTCCCGTGTCTCACTGCAACCCATGAGGGGAACACCCAGCCTGCCTCGCAGGACACAGATGTACTGAACCCAGCCCAACCCAGAGCACCAGAGCTGCTCATCAGGAACTGGCCAGCATACCTATCGGGCCTTAGAGAACTCAACAAATGCTGGAGGGACTGTGGGGGAAAAGGAACTCTTCTCCACTGTTGGTGGGAGTGTAGACTGGTGCAACCACTGTGGAAATCAGTGAGGAGATTCCTCAAGAAGCTAGGATTAGAGATCCCATTCAACCCAGCTATCCCACTTACGGGCATCTTCCCTGAAGAATTGAAACCATCATACCACAGTACTATTTGTGCACCCATGTTTATAGCAACCCAATTTGTAATAGCCAGATCTTGGAAACAACCCAAGTGCCCATCAATCAAGCAATGGATAAAAATGATGTGGTATTTTTATACAGTGGAGTACTACTCAGTTATCAAGAAAGATTGCATCGAGACTTTTATAAGTAAATAGATACTTCTTGAGACCATACTCATAAGTGAGATAAATCAAACCCACTTGCATAAATACCGTATTGTCTCCCTAGTGTAAGATACTGAAAAAGTATATATGATCCAAAGTCTACAATAAACACTATGTAAGGGCAAAAACTGCTCAAATAACAGAAGTAATTGGTAAAAGGCGAAAGATTTATGTGATCTGAAGAAAAATCAGAGTATAACAGAAGTAATTGGGAAGGGAAAAGGGGGAAAGAGGGACGGGAAAAGGAAAAAGATATAAATCTGCATGTATGTATTTGTAAGATAACTAAAACGAACATACTGCTGAATGTATTATTTCTTAAGAACGGTTAATACTCATATGATCAGATCAATTTTACCTGTCTATATGTTAATGTAAGCAACCATTTTGAAGGTAATGATACACAATATTGTAACCATTGTCAATTTTCTATTATCCTGTTTTTAAACATACAATGTTACTGTTGTGCATTTGCTCTAGTCGTTTGTCTCCTTTGCTTTTTGTCTTTCTTATATGTGTCTTTTTTTCTCAAAAAAAAAAAAAAGAAATCCATAAACTCCGTGATTCATTTTTAGCACTTGTAATGAAAATTTCTTTCTAACAGGCTTTTCAGCTGTCAGCTTCAAACTCCTTCAAAGAATTCCTCTTTTTCTGTTACAGTCCAAGTAACAGTTCCAGTATCTTCAGATAAGACAGCTTTCCACAGCCCCACTCAGGGCTGTTATTTGTACTGGAATGTCCTCCTCTCTCCTTACCTCTTAAGAAGACTAAAAATGTGAGGAAAAGACGCCTTTGTAGAGAAACGTAGCCAACTGAGTCTATATGCCACAAACTTCTGTGGGATCATTTATAGAAATATGCCAAAGGAGCATACAGTCTTCACGGAGCCTCATTCACAGACATGTTTGAATATATTACCAAGAGTTTAGAGTTTCCAACATGCTTAGACAGAGAAATTATTGTTTGAGACAGCCCAACTTCTTTGGTTGCCCCATAATTTTATGCAGTAATTTCATCACAAATTTAGCCAGCTAAAGAGAAAAAATATGATTAATTAGTACTATGTTGAAACACAATTTGAAGACAAATTTAAGGTAACACCATGGTGTCTCAAGTTAAAAACAGTTTATTAAGAAAAAAGTACAACAATCAAACTGAGCAAATATCTTAGTACCCAAGCACATACTCTACCTGGATGTCACATTGGGAGAGTTCCTTTGAGCTAGGACAGAGTAACCTCTAAGTGGTCATGCTAACTGAAGCAATTCTTGAAGCTCTTTAGGTGGAAGACAGACATTTACATGACATTGCTCAAAGCCATGCCTCTGGAGGAATTAGTATGAAACAGAGAAAATACAGGGTGCCACTCTAAGGCATTAAAACAATGAGGGATAAATATGAGTCATATAGACTAAAGTTTACCATACTGTTTTATAATTAAATTAACAATGACAAAAACTGAATCAATTCCTTCATTGTAAGCTTCTTTCCCCAAAACAAGAAATAGCAAGTCAGATTCTGGCACTGCTATCTTGCTGTGAACTCTTGTAAAAATAAATAAATTAATTAATTAATTAAATGAAATCAAACAAACAAAACAGTGCATAAATAACACTAGGAATTGTCTTCTCCTTTTTTATCTCATTTTATGCAATGAAAACGGCACTGAACACAACACAGGAATAAAGTAATTTTCAACACAGTTACTTGTACTAACCCTAGGAAATATCAGTTGATGGGAAGCTTAAAAGTTAAAAAATATTATCTCCTTCCCCACCCTCAACCCATGACCAGAAAAAGAAATGGAAACTGAAAGCAGTGTTGGCAAAATGAAGTAATATCCTGCCGGTGCTATACATTCCATTCTCTTCTAGCACACTTCAACCCCAAACACACTTAACCACAGTTCCTTCCTACTGTTCAGAGTACAGTAGGTGGAGAATGAGAAAATGTAATGGGTGAATATCAACTTGCTGAAGGCTGAAAGACTTTTAGAAACGGCCTTGGTATTTCTGACAAGATGAGATATAATGTGGTTCAGGTAGCAAGATAAAGGGGAGAAATAATTTTAAGACAAGGGATTTGTACAGCTATTCCTTTAGGCATTGAAAGTGGGGAAATATGATAACTCAATAGCTGATAACAAAGAGAATGCAGAGAAGGTGAGAATAAGAGAAGGAACAACATTTCAGTGATATTTCTTTCTTTCTCTTTTTCCAAAGTACTGGGCATTGAATGCAGTACTGTCACTGCATTCCCAGCTCATTTTTAATTTTTTTCTTCTTTCGAAACAGAATCTTGTCACCATGCCCTGACTCGGCTCATGCTTGTGATCTTCCTAGCTCAGAATCTCAGAGTTCTAGAATTATCACCTATGCCACCAGTCTTGACTTTAATTACCTGTTACTGATTCAAATTTAGCTCTTATTACTTGGGAGGCCTAATTCTCTACTTCTCATAGGATAAGTATATAATTATCATGATAATGAAGGTTATAATTCATTGTTGTTCATTTAAAGGTCTTTCATCATTTTTGCCATGATCTATAATGAAGACTCTCACAACATTCTTGTCAGGTAGATATTTGTATCCCCATTTTTAGATGGGTTAACTGAGGCACAAAGAACTGATATGACTTAAATTCTACCTTGTAGAGAACTGAGAAAAGTATGGAAAAGAGGTAACTTGGGATAACACTCCTGTTGTCAAAAGCCATATTCAGTAGTGCAAAAAGGTAGTGCTAAGATTTCTTTCAGTTGGGCCCACTTAGTTTCTTTTGTGCTCATTCTTCCCTAGTACCTCATCCAGGAATTAGCACATTGTGAAATATCAATGCATTCCCTAGGTTTATTCAAGGTTAGCAAATTCCTAATAATCTGGTAATGAAAAATCTTTTTTTAGGACAAGACACATCCCAGATTTTTTGTGTCAAAATCACAGAAATATGACTCTAGAATTTTGCTGACATTTTGTTTCAAGACCTTTTGGAATTCTAAAACTATTACTGTCATATACATAAGTACTGGGTTCTACTTTGTAAAGTTGTTTAGCATGAGTGTACAGACTGACAAGTCAGATATTGTTGTTAATCAAATAGATGGCAACGAGCAGGACCCATGTTCCTCACCACTGTAATGAGACACTATAGATATGTAAGAGGAACAAGGTAGACTGATTCATGTGGATTAGAGCTGAAGACATCAATATGCACTCCTATACAGTTAAAATATATGAATGATCACGTTAGTTAGTATACAAACATATATTTCCTTGTCCTGTCAGCTGAGATCTTCAAACAACAATACCTCAGTAACAACGAGCTTACCTGGTGCCCAGATTTTGGTTTCTTATAATATTTGCCAGTAAATGTAACCAGGACTCCACTGAAAAGGGTATAGTACAGGAATGAAAAATGATCCCTAACAGCTTGGAGTCCCAGAATGTAAGAATATGCTAATAAATAAGGACGGTATGTCAAAAAGACTTGAGAGTCAACACAAAAGAGTTCCCAATGACCAAAGCAAGAACACTTTGATCAGCAATATAATTAATGTGTCATAGAATTGTAACCTAAAAACAAAATAAACATCCATTAGTCCATCTTTATACAAATAAATGATTGTGCAAATAAATAAATGAACAAGTGACAACACTCCCATTTAGAATAATTCCAAATAGCTTATAGAGACATTTGCAATCAAGAACGTGGTGAATAACTCACTACACTTTAAATGTGGATTACACATAGTGACTTCTTTTGAAAGACGTATGAATGTTTTGTTGGTATAAATACTCCAAATTCACTGAAACCCAAAATGATTCCTAAGTGAGATATATTTTAGTATCTCACCATCTAGTAAAATTTTTACATGCTTTGGTGCTGTAACTCTTCAGTAGCACTGTATTTGAATCCATATACATATGAAAAAGATGATAAATGCTATCTTTGCCAAGTACTCAAGGTTAACAAGAGTGATGCCATGTAAATATCATGAAAATATAGCACTTTCTCCTGTGATCTTCTTCCCCAGAACCCCAGTTTCTTATGGGAAAAAATAGGTAAATCCAAACTGAAAATCTTACTCTTCAATACTTCCAAGGTAATTGAAAACAAAGTAAGTCTGAAAAACTCATACTCAAAAGGATCCTACAAAAATTTGATTACTAAATGTAACGTAATATCTTGAATACTGGTAGCATGCTAAAATAGAAAAAGGATGTTTGGTAAAAACTAAGTCAATCTCAATAAAGTATGAACTTTAATTAATATTAATATATCAATATTGTTTCATTAATTGTAACAGATGTACAATAATAGTGTTCAATGTTAATAACACAGGAAACGATGCAGGATATATAGGGATTTTCTGTACTATCTTCACAATTTTTCTGTAAATCTGAAAACATTTCAAAATGCAAAGTTTATTTTAAAAGACTTTCATGTCACCAATCTTTGTATTTTGACCACAAAACACTCCACATAATCTACCTTACAAGTTCACATTCTGTGTAGTTTTTCTTAAATTTTACAATCACAATTATAAAATAGTTATATTTAACTGCCAATAATCTACAGATGGAGAAATTCCAATGCAACAAATCCTAGGATATTATCCAACCCTATTAAATAAGGCCATTGCTACATCCTAGGCAACTGTCATACTGACTGTGCTTTGTTGGTATAAATACACCAAATGCACTGAAACCCAAAATGATTCCTAAGTGAGATATATTTTAGTATCTCACCATCTAGTAAAATTTTTACATGCTTTTGGTGCTGTAACTCTTCAGTAGCACTGTATTTGAATCCATATACTCTATGAAATACCTTTAGTGAATTCCAACCCATTTCTTAAATGTATATCAAATCATTCAAAAGTTTTTATTTTGTGGGTGGGTAGGAAAAGAGAACAATGAAAATAGAGTTAAAATTGCTTCCTGACTAAAGCTAGTTACCAAAACAGTCCCTTACTACTTTGCAGAAAAAATTTTAAATAACTATTCCCCTGAAGATTTGTCAGGGACACCAATATTTGGGATACTTATTTAATCATCTTAATTACTTATAAATAGGACATATGCCCAATGCAAATGTCTTGAGATCTGAAGGTACAGATCAGTTAAGAGCTCTAGAAAAGGAATCTTTGTATCCAAACCACGGAGGAAAAGTTTAAACCTTTGAGCTCTACTTTGAAATACTGTACCAGCTACACAAGCTTGAATGTATGTATGATGGCAGTTCACCTTTTTCCAATCTATTTTATAGCTATTCAGGGGTTCTGAATAGCATATAGGCTCTAAGTATTTCCTATGCTTTAGTAATTAGTACATAACTTTGGACTAGCACATCCAAAATCAGGAAAAAGTCCATAACAAAATAATAACGATAACAGTAAAATCCTACATGTTATTTCAAGAAATGTAAATAGTCCTTATGTTTATAGAGGGTTTATGATATAGAAAGACATCACAAATTGAAATGAGGTAAACAAAATCTAGGTATTACAAAAGTGTTAGAATTGAAAAATCTGTGTGCCTAATGTTATATGGCAATAACTACAAACACATTTTTCTTACTATGTCACCAACTGTAAAGATTTTTAAAAAATAACATACAATTGGGTAAATATTATAGCCAATCACATAAAATTTTCTTTTCTTTGTTTTTAATTGTGTTGTCTCTAGGAGAATGAGTGTGCAGGTCTATAAGGCCTCAAGAAAATATTTGAAGAATTTGACCCGTATTTGTCACATCTGTTAAATATGAGAGATGGGTAGGATGAGACATAATAAAATCCCTTTTTGATGGTAGAATTCTATGCTTTAATTAGTATGGACATCCTTAAGAGGTAGTAACTAAAAAATTCAGGCAGGGATTAGTTAAGTATCTTCCAAGGAAAAAGGGTTCAATAAGAAGACAATCTTTAGGAGATAGGCTGAGTTTACTTCAATTGTTACAATGCCCCACTTGTTTTTTCCTGGAAGAGAAAATATGTCTTGTGGAGGTAGATCTGAGATTCAGGGATAGAAACAGGATTATACACTAGACCAAAGTTGCTTTATGTAAACAAAGGAATAAACAGTAAGGTGCAATCCCTCAAGACAATGTCTTAAAAGGCTGCCATTTGAATGAGGTTTGTGATTAATATCACTTTTGCTATCCTTTCTAAATGAAACTCACCTTTTGTTTGTCATCAGGATCATTCCAAGTCTACTTGTTCTTGTCACTGCTTGACATATTTTTTTCAAACACTCGTCTCTTTCACAACTGTCTTGATGTACTCTGAATATTTGCCCAAATGTAACCTAACAAAGAATGTGACTGTGCTACAAAATCTTTACTCTTAAAGGAGGTGGAAGAGGAAGAGGAGGGTAAGAAGATTTCTTTATTTCTTTATTTTCTTTGTTTTATTTCTTTACTTTGATGGACTTAAAAAGAAGCACCAGCACTGCCTGAAAACTAAACCATAAGTAGAAATAAGATCAAATTTACAAAACTTTTGCTTGAGATAAGGCTCACCTTATTTACTGAGAATGTGTCTTATCATTAGGTTGCAAATCTCTGTAAATAGTATACCTATCAACTACATAGTTATCCTTCTTCCATCCAGGAATTGAAACAATCATATTAGGACACCATTTTATATATATTCATTCTAAAAAACAAGGGTAAAATAAAGGGAAAAGGAAGCAGCATATGTTTGTTCACAGCCTTGAGTTTGATTCCTGTTGTTGTTGTAGGAAGAATGTCTATTTCAGAGGAGGGGAGATTGGGGTTGGGGGCAGCCATGGGTGCCACACTAGAATTCAACCCATGCAGAGGCTGAAAAAAGTTAAGTCTAGATAGAGGGGAGGTGAAGGTGGAACATAAAGGGTCCCATGGAAAGCCATCTATCTTTTCTCCAGTCTCCTCAACCTGGCTCAGTAGGCTGCTCCAACCCCATTCCAGAGGCAAGTCAAAGCAAAATATGGTTGTGTCCTCAACATATACACAGGAAACAAACCCGCACAGCTCTTCTGGAGTGGCCTGTGGTGCTCACATGGTGTCATGGCGTCGGCGGTGCAGGGACAGGTGGTCAGAGCGAGAAAAGCTGCGGTTGCAATCTGTGCACCTGAAGGGTTTGATGCCTGTGTGCTTACGGAAATGGCGTGTGAGCTCATCTGAGCGAGCAAATTTCCAGGAGCAGCCATCCCAGGTGCATTTATAAGGTTTCTCTCCTGGAAGGGGAATTAAAAAAAAAGGGAAATCAGAGAGGAGATGCTTGGCTCCAAGAAAGATAACAGAACACATACATAACTTTTATCAAATCTCTACTCTAAAGGTGGAGGCAAGCCAGGCATAATGGTGCAAGCATATAATCCTAGATATTCCAGAGACTGAAGCAGGAGGACTGCAAGTTCTAGGCCAGCCTGCACACTTTAAGAAGGTTCTGTTTAAAAATTAAAAAAAAAATAGGTCAGGTGTGGTAGTGCATGTCTATAATCCCAACACCCTGGAGGCAAAGGTAAAAAGATTGCCATGAGTTGGAAACCAGTTTGGGGTACAGAGTGACTTCAAGGTCACCCTGAACCACATAGGGACACAGTGTCTTAAAAGATGAAAAAAATTAAAAATAAACACAAAATATTGTTGGGGTTATAGTTCACTAGCAAAGTGCTTGTCATGTATGAGGATCTGGGTTCGTTCCTTAGTACCACAAAATGGAGCAGGAGCAACAATCACATTGAGGGCATGTTTTATAACTTTTTACTTAATTAGAATAGAAATATAAATATAAGTATACATACAAATATAAATATAGTACAACATGATGTTTTGAAATACGTATACATTGTGAATTGGTTAAATCGGTGTAGTTAATATATACATTACCTTATATACATGTTTTTGGTATTGAGAACTCTTAAAATCTACTCTCTTACAGATTTTAAACAGTACAGTGTGTTGCTACTCACAGAGGTCCTAAAGAGAAGTTATTGTGGCTTGTATCTAGATGTCTCCCCAAAGCCTCATACTCTCATAGGTGGGGCTAGCTCTACAGCGTGTGATACAGGGATTAAGGGTGTGTGGTACTAAATTATTCCACTGATTGGAATTAGCATAGTTCTGTGTGTGGCTGAATGGATTTACAAAAGATAGACGCATCACCCTTGGTGCAGATGGCACTACCCAAAAGGCATATAGCCTAGATGGGATAAGGGGGAAAGGCAGGCTGGCTGCTTTACTATACTGTCTCCTGTCTGCCCTGCCATGGACTGCTTCTTTTTTGTGATGCTCCTCTGCCATGCCATTCTGCTTTAGAGTCAGTAGACTATGGACTGAAACTATAATGTAAAATAAACCTTTCCTTCTTTAACTTTGGGTGCCTGGTATTTTGTCTCAGCAAAGGGGAAAGTAATTAAGGCAGAGGCTAATACAATAGAGTGAAAAACAAATCAAACAGGGCTTTATTTGAACCCAGGCTCTACCACACTAGTTTTGTGATCTTAAATAAGCACTTATCCATGGCTGAGTCTTTGTCCCCTCAATTCTGAGAGGGTAGCGGGAGTAAAAATACCTCCAGAGACTGTTCAAAATGTTTTCTTTTTTAAAAGATAGTTGTCAAGCAATAGAACTGGTATCCAAAACCCAAATCTTTTGACACTTTATCACTCTACCACATTGTAGTAATTGTATCTTTTTCTCTAATACCTCCCATAAAACAGCCTAAAATACAGTCATACACACAAAAAAGTGTGATTCAAAGAAAAAAGCCTTCAGTAAAGCTACAGACCTTTTTTTGTGTAATGTCAGAAACTCAAGTCTATGGAATGACATGGAGAGAGATGCCAGACCAAATTAAAAAAAAAAATAAGAGCTTACAAACTTTAGGTTGCATCTGGGTTATATATGGGATATGTATGTTCAAAATAGAAAGCTAAAGGGAAAAATAGTATAAAAATCTGAAGCAATTTATTGCCTCTCTCTCTCTCTCTCTACATATATATATATGTATATATATATATATCATACTACACATGTGTATATTCAGAATAAAGGCAATATCAACACACATAAATGTAAATTATTAGAGAAATTGTTAACATTCAGCAAAGAGATGAGAGATGGTAAGAAGAGGGCTTTTTCTTTTTCTTTTACATTTTTATTACAGTCCGAATGCATTAAAATTATATCTTCTATACAAATTTAAAATAGAAAAGGAAAGAAACTGTATAAGTGCAAATAAATATTAATTAATTTAGTCTGTGTTATATGATTAGGGTCATATTTGTCTTCTTATTATAGTTCTCTATTTTCAATCTATTGCAATGTGTATATATTATTTTATTTCAGAAACAAACAGTAATGAGGACACAAAATGCATTGATATTATAATGCTCTATTTTCTGGCTCTTACTCTACTTCCTGCTCATAAATTTTGTGGGGCATTTAATTTTTTGCTACTTTGAATTCTTATGATAACCTGGTTTGCACATACTGTTTTTCAATTTACTGCTGACCACCAATCAATCCTACCAAGTGTTCACTAACTGTATAACTTTCATATAATGAACAGCAGAATGGAATCCAGCCTAAATCACAGCTTTGGATCATATTTAGACAATAATTTTGATGACTAATGTAACTACTGGTCATGTCAATATTCAGAAATTACATTTGCTGCTAAGAATGAGATAGAGTTGGATGTTTTGAGAAAAAAGATGGTCTATGAAATGGTATCAAATAAGAAAAAGTTATTGAATCTCACACACACACACACACACACACACACACACACTTCATACAAATGGAGATTTGGATAGCTAAATAGAAATTTATTACTAGTAGGAAAGAGAATGAGATTTCAGTTTAGAGAATGCATAAATGAGATTTTCACTTTTTGCTGTCTATAATTTTATTCTATCTCCACACAACTATACTTTTTTTGGTGGCCTCTCAAGAATTTCTCCTGAGAATTCCTATCATTGCTATACACAAATGAAATAAAACTGACTTATAAAGCAGTCACACCCTGTGGTGATCAGGGCTCATTTGCTACAACACACAAGTTGTAACAACTCAACAGAGACCCATTTTCCTATGTAAAATGGAGTTTCCATTTATTATCATTGAACAAGTTCTCTTTTATCTAACTTCATGTGACACAAACCATAACCTTCATCAATTTATCATCTAAAAGAACAAAATACATAAACAGAAAGAATAATTCAAAATATAAAATATATATACTATGTGACAAAGACAGTCCGTAGCTAGATCTTCTGGGTAGTGTAAAAACATTGAGATGGAGACGTGGCTACACCAACAGGCATAAAGCAATCCAATCTACTAGGGACAAGGTCTGGTAAGGCAATGCAGTAAATGGTACATAATATTAACCACCTTTGCAAACTGGGCATCTTTATAGTAGTACTATGAGATGATTCATATTATAAAAACCAGGTTAAAACTTTGGACTGATTAAGAAAGATAATTTAGACTTAAACATTATAGGCACTAATACAAGAAAAGGAAGTGGGCTGTGGAAGTAGTTTGCCCTATGTACAGATTATAACTGAGATGCATTGATGATAGAAAATTTTAAAAGAATAATAAAATATACTAAAAGTTATTTTGTTTCATCATCTTCATGTCAACTTTAAACCATGTCAATGGTACCTCCTCACCCAGAGAGACAGCTTCTGCTGTCTTTTCTCTCTTTCATGGTACACCACTTCGTGAAGACAATGGAGTGTATATTAGGTTAACACTGAACATTTCTTTAAGAATTCTTTGCTCAAATTTGCACATGAAAATTATCTGGTCATAATGTATAATGTGGATTATACTGATTAAGAGGTCACTGACATAAAATAGGTGATGAAATCAATTATTTGTTGAACTGATAGAGGGCTCAATAATAAACGTAAGAAAAAATCTAAGGGAGTAAGACTAGAATTGAACAGATCCTAATAATGACTAAAATTTACAGTGTGTTAATTGCATGTCAGATACTATTCTAGATGTCTTACACAATTACTACTCATACATAAGTAAATAGGGTAATGAGAGGTAAACTAACTTTCAACAATCAGTGGTAGATTGACATAACAAACATAAAAATGTAGCTTCACAGTATATTTACATCTCTCAATAAAATACCTGAGAAAGAAAAGATAGAACTTTAGAAAAATAACTGTGAATATGAGAATACTAGGAATCAATGATAAATCTTGAGCCTGGGTAAACGGATGATGCTATTAAAAAAAACCTGGGACTTGACTATATATTTAATGAGAACAGTTGCACCTGTATTTCCTGCTTTGCATGGTTGCAAGTTTAAAGAAGACAAAGTGCTATACTGCATACTAGAGGGGTTTTCCAGATAAGTAAGAGCTTCATGACTGTCTGCTAAAAAAATATACCAAAACAGAGATATCTCTCTCTCTAGGACTCCTTGGCAATGGACTACAATACTTGGAGGGCAGTGGATCAGGCAGTTTCCTTAGTCTCAAGGAGCCTGTAAAATACTAACAATAGAAAAAAGAATACCTAGATTGTGTACTAAGTTTCATTTTAAGGATATTTTCCAACATAATAACTGTGCAATTACTGGCAAACTCCCCAACTACAAATAACATTTCTGTCCACCCAGTTACCCAAAACAGAATGCCAAAAATCATCAGAATCTATTCAAACATCAATATACATCATATTGCCCTCTGTTGACAACATCCTAGTCAGATTGCCATTGTTTATGCTGGATCACCATATTGGCTTCTTAAGTGTTCTCCCTTCTTCTACTCTTTCACTTCAGTACTTCTCCCATCAACCACTGTACCAAATATGCTCTCGCCATGCTGGATTTAACAAGGTAAGCTTATTCCCATGTTGCAGCTATTGTATTTAGTCTAGCTAGAACACTTTCTCTGAACTTTGTTCATAGCTGCCTCCTTCTTATATTGCTTATGCTATTGCTCTAACTTAAAGTCCCCTCTTATCAAAGAATTAAATAGGGTTTTTATGTAAATAATTTGGAGGGGTACTGCCAAAGATAGGATTAGGAAAGAATTTTCCTGGACAGAAGACATTTAAACTGAGAGCTGAAGAATAAGTGTTATAAAATAAAATAATCAAAATTGCTATTCCACAGGTCTTTTAGGATATTATTAAGGCTTTGAATTTCATTCAGAGTATTATGGCAAGCCATTGGACTATTTTAAGCTGTAAGTTATGTGATCTGATTTACATTTAAACAAAAGAAAAATAAAAAGATGAAAATCTGTTTTTTTCTGAATAATGAGTTGTAGAGAAGAAAGAATTAAGGTAAAAAGACCAATTAGGGTACTACAATAGTCCAAGGAGGGGGTTACACACAGAACTGCCACAAACTGACTAACCTTCCTCTAACTCAAGCAAGATAACTTGCTTCTTTGATGTGCCTTCAAGACCACCCCCTGAAATCATATATCCATGGCAAAGATTTCAAGTCAATCTTAAGAACTGAGTAGGATAAGAGCAATCCTGAATCTAAATGAATTAAGACTCAGTTGGATACCAGTTGCCATGATTCACAAGGCATCTACTCTCATGATTAAATAAGCCATTCACTTCCACTACTCAAAGCTAAAACCTGTCTATATTTTAGGCCTCATTTTCTCTCATTATAAAAGAACCTGAAACCACTATGGAGAGAAACATAATTGAAAAATGAGAATTATAAGAGTTGATGAAATATACGATGTATGTTCAAATAAAGAATTATTATAGCAAATGCATAGTGCCATTAATTTTAATCAAAATACCCCCTTTCACTTTGAACACATTTATGCAATGGTTCTTGTCACTTCCTGAAGCAGTTTTGGGTGTCCTGTTTTGTGTCTCTACAAGGTGTGATAAAAAATATGGAGCGTTGTCACTACCATCCCACAAAAAGGTAGGCCCATAGAAACATTGCAGTATATTTTCATCTCTCTTATTCACTGGACTTGGCGCTCTGGAACTTCTGGCTCTTCTCAAATTCAAAATGGCTATGAAAGTTCAACATCTGTTTGCAAAAGAGGGCTTCTAGAATAGGTTCAGATAGTAGAAAGAACAATAATAAGTGTGTTCCAAATAAGGGGGAGTCTTTTGAGGGGCCTTAATGACAATGTATCTTTTATTGTAATATATTAAAAAATTAAACAAACACCATACTTTTTTTTATCACATTTCATAAATAAATGATGTCTCTTGTTATATCAGTTCAAGAATAGAGAGTAAGGGAGGCAGTGAGTATGTGTTGGCAAGTAAAGGGATTGAAAATGATCAAGATATGCTACATTCATGAATCAATCCCCTAAAATGAAGAAAACAATTTTTTATTGCAAACATATACTAATTTACAAAAGAATAAAAGGGTGACATAGGAAAGACAGTCAGACCTTTACTATTGTCAAGCAATTTCCAACCTGTGTACATTTGGGATCTTCTAGAAGGATAAATGCTAGGATACATTGAAATTCAGGCCATAGGGTTCCAGACTAAAAAAGTCACATGGAATCTCCTAGTCCAATTCCCTCATTTTAGAGCTGGGGAAACCTGGGATCAAAGAGATAGGAAAACTTGTATCAGAGAACACAATGATTTAGTCAGAAGATTTGCAATTAGAACTCAGGTGTTCTAAGCTCATTGTTCATTGTTTTTGTCTTGATACATTCAAGAAGCATAATTTTAAAACATAGAAAGGGGTATGTGAGTTAATATAACCTGATGTCTTTGTGAATGTGAGAAGAACAGATTTTAGTAAGGAAAGAACATCTAAACTCAAACTATGTGGTAAATCTATTATATAGGTATGCTGAAATTATATACATTGCCTCACATTAAAAGAGTCCATTCAATCCTCTTCAGATCTGTTTTCAAGCTTTATAACCATTTGGAAAGTTTAAGTAAAAGTTCAAAACTCACAAATCTCAACATCACAAAGAGACAACCAAATGGCATGTGCTTTCTAATACCATGAAATAGAAAGTACACACCACCCTTTGTGCTATGTTGTTGCTTAAAAGTGAAATTAAATCTGATCAATCTTCCAGGCATAGTTATCCTTTCACAGGAATTGGGGAAGCATCAAATATACTACATTTACACATGAAGATGTAATCAGGAAAATTCAAAACATGGAAAACTGGACTGGACAAATGACTCAAGCTCTTCAACAAGTACAACGAAAACAAATTGGAAGAGTGAAAAAATAAAGATTAAAAAGATAGCTAAAACAGATATTAACCAAATTCAATGAATCATTCTTATCTTGCACTGACTTGTACTTTTTAAAAAAGTTATTAGATATCTTAGATTTGATATTAAGTAATTTTGTGTGTTAATGATATGATTATTTTTAAAAGGGTTAAAATATATTGAGTTATATGTGACTAAAATTATAAAATTTTTAGAATTTGCTTCAACATAATACAATGGAGAGTGGAAAATCAGTGGAAATGTAAACAAAACTGCTCATATTGTTGAAGTTGAACTATGGGTACATTAAAGGGCAGTAAAATAGTCTGCTTTCTCATCATGAAAATTTAAGTTTAAGTACTTAATAACATATTGAGTCTTGAAATCAGCACTCATCTGCATGGAAAAGGGGCAAACAAAAACATCTATAAATAAAAATAGTGCCATTGGAATGTTGCAACAATGCAGCCTGAAAATCAGTCACCTGTATTTAGCCTCATGGCACAGTCACAAGATCCCTGGTAACTTCTTCATGAAGTTTAACATAGAAAATACAACACAGCAAATTTTAGGAGAAAGGAGGGCCTCTTCTTTGAACAAGGTGCCTAAATCTCATTTCTAAAGTAGACATCACTGGGGAGGAGTTACCAAGGCAAAGGCACAAAATAGTGATCAGTGAGTTGCATCTGGCTTCTAGGCAAGTTTCTTTGAATTGCTGGTGTTATTAAAAAATTGAACAAGCTAACAATATTTAAATTTAATAAATTTCTCACAAAAACCTGAGTTTTCTGATTTTTTAAACAAATGATCTCATAATATTCAGTTAGAGTTGGGTAGCAGCTCTTCTTTCAAATGGAGCATGTGCCTTCCATTTTGACAAAATCTTCATCAGGTCTATTTTACTTATTTATGTGTACCTTTCTTTTAATGTAAACAAAGGTACATTTTAGATTACTGGATGGTTCTGAGCTTCAAAAATTTGCTCTAATTTCACTTAATTACTTTTGTGCTTTTCCATACTCAGCAAAACCTATGGGACCCTAGAGTTAAAGGAGGGAATAATATCTTAACTACCATAACTTTTGCTTCCGTGTTATGTCTTACCAATTAGAAATATCTATAGGTATTTACTAGTGATGATGACTACTCAAAAGATACCAGGTTTAATTCTTTTTAGGCTGGTTTTATAAGAGTTGCCTTAGAGTAGGAATAAGAAATGGAGGTAAAAATCATGAATGGGGCCTGCACCAGAGTATAAATAAAGCTGCTCTGTTTCAAGATTTCCTTCTCTTTCTAGTTTTCAGAGACTTCACTCTCTGTATGTGCGTGTGTGTGTGTGCGTGTGTGTGTTAAGACTGTGAGAGTTCACAGACCTGTATGGACTCTGCGGTGAGCTTTCAGGTGAGAGCTTTTGGTGTATACTTTGTTGCATCCTGCAAAGTCACATTGGTGAATCCGTCTTCTCTTTAAATCAAGTGACTCTTCTCCCTGCATTTGTGCCATTATTCTTGATCTAAGCAAAGAAAGAGAGAGAAGGTCAAAGAATGACTTTAAATTGGAGAGTAAAGAAATTGACTCAAAGTGATACTACCTCATACCAATTTTTAGTTTATGTTACCTAATGCTAAGCCCACAAGTAAGGAAATAATTGAAATAATGCAAATGATTCTCTCAACTATGCAAATGTTAACTGCAGGTCCCTGAGTGTCTTAGTTACTTTTCACTCATTGCCGAGACAGAATACCAAAGCACAAAATTAGGGAAGGAAAGGTTTACTTCTTACAGTTCTCAGGGGTTTCAGTACATATGCAGTTGGCTCCAAGGCAGCATGGCGTGGTGGGGCCACCATTCATGGCCACAGCAACAGTAAGGCAAATTGCGAGAGAGCGAAGACATGCCTTCCTCTAGCCCTTACACTGTATGTTGGCTTCACCCCTGGGCGGGTGCAGCACTCACATCACCAATTCCAGTGCTAGACAACAAACCAATCACGAATGCCAGACTCAGCCATGTTCAGATTACATGAGGCCTTGGGGGGACACAGGATCAAACCCATACACTGAGAAAGCATGGGAAGTGGTAATGTTTCCCTAGTGATTGTGTTTTAGAATACTGCAAGCATTCTACTTTAATTAGTGTCACTCTTGTGCTTAAACAAATGCATGTTTCATACAACATGCTTGTTAAACATGAGCAAAATACATCCACTTAATTTCAACATTGGAAGCTATAGCTGTTTTACATTTACACAGAGAAATAGTAGATGGCTATAATTGAAAATTTGGAAGATTTATCAAGCATAAAATTTATGATCTATAATTATGAAATAACTCAAACATAATATGTACATATGTGCACATATGTCCACATGAACTTGTGTGGGAAGGCAGTTTACCTATATTTTGCTGTTTTTTAAATTTTTTTGTTTTTGATAATTAGTTCCATGTATATTCATGTAAAAATATGCATGCACACACACAGAGAGACTTAGAAAAAAATGTACTCACTCTTGCTGCAGTCCTTGTAGACTCTGTAAGGCTGAAGATCCACTCTCTATTAAACTCTCCTCACTGTCACTTGGAATGTCCAATGGAGACATGGAGGTGGGGTCAACTTTCACTAGGAACAAAGAAAAGGAGCAGTATGGGCAAGAATGCATGTGCCTTTGTAGTAATTTTCTGGATTTCCAGTTTAGCTCATATTAAGAAGTGGCAGCAAGATACAGAAATAAAAAGAAAAAAGAAATGTAATTGTACAGAATGAAAAACATTTTAAAAAGTTTAGTATGGCAAGGAAGACAAATGACTTGAATGTAAGGTCAGAGTAATCACAAGAATGTGAATTTCATAGGACATAATTTGAGTATGATTCATTTCTCTATCTCCAACTGCCAAAGAAAGGTCCCTAGAAAAGTTGGGTTCAATGTGTGCCTCTTTGAACTCTTTTGATAGTTCCCTGGCTGTTGTAAAACAATAGCTATTATTAGCCCATGGCCCCACTGCCAATGGGGGAGCTCTGTTCAACTGCTCAGGTATGGTGAAAACCAACCCAGCCCAGTGCAGGGCACCACTGTGACGTGGGGGGCCCCAACCAGCCATGTGGGGCCATTAAAGCCCTACACAACAAAGCACGGTGCCTTTCCACCATTGGGGGAGCCCCAGGAAGCCATGCAGGTCCAGGGAAGCCCTGCCAAGTGCAGCATCCCTCCACCATTGTAGAAGCCCCAGTCAGTCACATGGGTCCAGTGAAGCCATGCCCGGTGCAGCATGTTCCAATATCAGGAAGACCAGGTGAGCCACAGGTGGGCAGAAGCCCCACCTATTGCCTCTGTATCACCATGGGAATCTTGGTTTGGAGAAACCCAGGTGGGTGGCTCATTCCCCTATACTGCACAATGGGCAGATAGTGTGGGAAATGCATGGGATCCCCTATCTGGCTCATTTGTAGGAACCCAGGAATATGACAAGACAAGGAGCAAAATGCAGTCTTAGATCTTCAGCCTGCCCAGAACAAGTCCAGGAGAAATAGACATAGGAGAAGTTGGAATTTGTATACCTGATATTTCTGAAATGATAGCAAATGAAATAAAGAAACAACTCCATAAGGCTGCAAAGGAGATCAGATCAGAAATAATATCTAAGGTAAAAAAGAAATGACAAGCATAATGAAAGAATTGCTTAGCATATCTAAAGAAGACAGATAAAAAATAGAGAAACATGAAAATGATGGAAACCTTGAATAAACAATATAAGAAAGAGTAGAATGCATGAAACAGATTCAAAGAGATGTCCAGAAAATTAAAAATTCCATTGAAACCTGGCAAAACTGCTTAAACAAAACTAAAGATAGATTTTCAGAGTCTGAAGACAGGATTGCAGCTAGCGATCATGAAAGGAAAGATCTCTTAAAAATAAAAAGGAACCAGCAAACAACAAGTCAAGAGACGCAAGTTGATGCAAAGAAAAATAATATAAGCTTGATAGGTGGCAATGAAAAAGCAGGAGACAATACGAAGCACATAAAAAGACTATTCACAGAAGTAATAGCAGAAAATTTCCCAAGCACAGGAAAAGAAGCTGACATTCAGACAAGTGAGCCATACAGAATTTCATTTAGCCATAACCAAAATAAATTTATATTGACATATAATAATCAAGATCCCAGAAATTCAGCACAAGAACATAAAACTAAAAGTTGTTAGGGAAAAGAAACAGATCACCTATAAAGGACAGCCCATCAGAATCAAAGAAGACTTCTCAATACAAACCACCAACTGAACAAGAGCTTGGAGGGAAGTATTTCAAGTGCTGAAAGAAAAAACTTCCAACCCTGATTGATATACCCTGCAAAACTATCTTTCAAAATTAATGGAGAAATAAAATATTTCCACAATGAAGAACAAATGCAGAAATTTATACCCACCAAACCAAACCTAGAAAAAGTATGAAAAAATATTCTAGAAAGAGATAAAAATGACACAATTCCAAGAACAACCACAAAATGAAACCACTAAGCATGGAAAACACGTATACAGAGGGGAACCAAGAGCATTAAGATAACATGACAAACAAGCCAGTATGCATCATTTATAACCATCAATATAAATGGCCTCAATTCACCAATCAAAGCAAGCACAGTAGCAGAATGAATCAAGAAACAAAATCTAATAATATGCTGTATATAAGAAACACACTTAATTAAAATGGAGACTCATACACTGAAAGTCAAAGGATGGAAAAAGATACTCCACGAAACAGGAACAAAGAAAAAAGAAGGGCAGCTATTCTAACTGTAGAAAACATGAACTTCAAAGCAAGAATGATAAAAAGAGATAAAGAAGGTCACTATACACTGTGGGGAAAACTTCAAGAGAAAGGGATAAAATCATAAACACATATGCACCAAATATGGGGGCATACAACAGTATAAGAGAAATATTAATAGACATAAAAAATCAAATAATTACTAGCACAATTAAAATAGGGAATCTTAACACCCCATTGTCACAAATAGATGGCTCAACTTGGCAAAAAATCAACACAAAAATTACAGAACTCAACCAAACTTGTGAACAAATGGGTATAGGAGATGTTTACAGAATGTTCCACCCAATATCAGAATACATATTCTTCTCAGCTGCACATGGGACATTCTCTAAAATAGAATATATAATAGCTCATAGACCATGCTTAAGTAAATGCAAAGAAATCTAAATTATCCGATGCACATTATCTGACCGTAGTGCACTAAAGTCAAAATGTATCAAATATCTAACTATTAAAACAGAAAAAAACTAAATTTGATGGAAGAAGAATAGGTATAACTCTTGAAGACATAGGTGTATGCAAAGATTTTATGAACAAAACTCTGACATAGAATCAACAATTGAGATCTCTTGTTAAAAAAAGCTTTTGGTGAGGTCGTGAGTTCAATCCTTGGTACAAAAAAAAAAGCTTTTGGACAGCAAAAGTATTCATCAACAGAATGAAGACAGAACCCACAGATTGGGGAAAAAAATCATTGCCAGATGTTCCTCAAAATACCAACATCTAGAATATATAAAGAACTAAAAAAAAAATAACAATACCCAAATTTAAAGACATACCACACAGATGGGCATCTGAAATGAATACACACTTAAAAAATAGAAATGGCAAATAAATACATAAAAGATGTTCAACATCAATGGTCATTTTTGAGAGATGCAAATTGAAAAAAAGCTGAGAATCTATTTCACTGTAGAAAGAATGGAATTATCGAGAAATTCACCAATAACAAATGCTAGCACTGATGTGGAGAAAAAAGGAATACTTCTCCACTGTAGGTAGGAGTGTAGACTGGTGCAACAACTTTAGTAATCAGTGTGAAAATTCCCCAGAAAACTAAAACTAGAGGTTCTATTTGACCCAGTTATTCCTTTTCTTATTATCTTTCCAGAAGTATTAAAAGCATCATACCACAGCAATATATGCACAACCATGTTAATAGTCACACAATTTATAATAGAAATCTTAGATACAGACCAAATGCTCATCAACTCATGAATGAATAAAGATGTATTTTTTACATATGATGGAGTACTACCCAGCCTTAAAGAAGGATAAACTTGAAATGGATGCTCGTGGAGACCATAATTTAAAGTGAAATAAATTTTATACACATGTGTAAATATTATATTGTTTCTCTGGTGCGAGACACTGAAAGTGTAAATAAGGACTAAAATGTATAATAGATATTGAGAAATGACAAGGTAATATTCAAATGGGAAGAAGAATTCAGGAAGGGGGAAGGTGAAAGGAAGGCAGGGAAAGGAAAAAAATGAAAAAAGGAAGAATTTTCTGGAAACAAAGTTTTTGTAAATAAGGAGGGAAAAGAGGGGTTGAAGGGAGGGTAGAAGGATAGGAAAAAAAGAAGAATCAAGATGTATGATACACAGGTAGAAATTCCCAATGATGAATGTGACCCTTATGTATATCTAAAATGAACCAATAAACTTAATTGCTTGCTTTAAAAAATATTTTGCTTATTCAGAGGGTCTGTGGGGGAATAATTGATATCATGGGTGGGTGGAAGCAGAACAAAGAGCTTTTTCAAACCATTCCTCCATGTTCCTACTACCTTTATCTCAGCAAACTGTCACACAAATAATTTTATTTTCACTTTTTGTTTGTTTCCTTTTTGTTTGGCTTTCCTTTCATATATGAGAATTGATATCTCTAAAACAAGATTGTGAATACAAGCATTTATCATTACTACAATTAAGTACTACTCTGTAACATTTCTGTTTAATAAACTACTACAAAGTCTGCATTTTGAGGCTTCTGGTGTTCTTTCTCAGCTTCCTACAATTAGTGTTAGAATGATCACCAGGTTTTGAATTTTGAAGGCATAAGACTCAATAGTATTTTATAATATAACATCTTGAAATACGGTTCCTAGTCATTTGCACCTACATATCTCCCCTTTGGGTTTTAAAATTCATGGTAAAGCATTCACAGCTCCTCATTTGACATGGGTTTGAGTCCTCTTACTATCTTCTCCTTGATTATACTCCAATGTCTTAATGTCTTTCTTAAGGCACAGCACACAAAACATTAAAATACTACAGATGTGGTAAAAAAAATTACTGAACTATTTCACAGGCCACATAATTTTATTTGGTCATTCTTGATTACAAATTGAGAGACCACTACCATGCAACACCATGTTAGGCTTTCTAGAAAGTCACCCACAAAAAATAAAACAGTCTTATTCTTTAGAACTTTAAAATTTAGTTGGAAATAATGTCTATATACTTGTAATACAGGCAAGTAGACAGTTTAAAAGGGAAGAGATAAATGTCAAATGAGGAGAAACATAAGACAGATGGTAAAGAGATTTATCAAAAATATTGCTTTGAAGGAATGAGAGGTGTCTCTCCCAAAGGTCTTGGGAGAGACAGGAACTAAGATTGGCTTGGGATGGTAGGGATAAAAATGTTTGCAAATTTTTCACCAAAACATTCCTAATGAAATAGAAGAATAAATACACTCTCCTGGAAAATTTAAGACGTGTTTATTTTAGTGGCATGTACAATAAAATTAGAAAGATACAGAGATTAGCACATCTTTTGTACAAGGATGACATGGAAATTTGTGAAGCATTCCCTTTTTTATCCCAAATAGCCATAACTATAAGTGAAGCTCACCACACACATCCTAATGAAAATTACAAACATTCAACATGAGAAGTGATTGCTAAGAGGTGTAAGATATAAACAGTAAGTAACCTATAAATGTAGCCCTATCAGAGTAACAGTGAATTTTTCAGCACAAATTTTAAAGGGCAGGGAATATTGCAACAAATTTTTTTCAATCACTAATAAAAACTAATTGTCAGTGCAGAATTATATATGCTGCAAAATTAGCCTACAAATTTAATGAAGAACTAAAGAGCCTCTGTGGCAAAGAAATCTCTACAGAAATTCATGAACACTAGATCAACATTGCAGAAAATACTTAAGGGAATACTAAACAGAGACGAAGGTCATCAGCACCAAGGAGTACAAAGGGAAGTATACATCTAAAGAAGCCACCAAATAGGAGGGAAAAAAAGTAACGCAATGACAGGATTCAGTAAATATCTTACAATAATGATACTTAATGTTAATGGTCTTAAATCTTCAATCAATGACAGCCAGGTTGGATCAAAAACCAAAATTCAGCCATATGCTGTCTGAGAGAGAAATACCTCATCCCCCCAAAAATATACTGCATAGAGTAAAAGTGAAAGGATGGGAAAAAATATTCAACACAATTAGAGCCAAAGCACAAGAACAGCTACATTATTTTCAAACACAACATACATTAAACCAAAACTGATCAAAAGAGACAAAGATGGCCACTATATACTGGTAGAATAAACAATTCGAGAAGAGATAACAAGTATAAATATATGTGCACTGTATAATGGCATACCCCACTTCATAAAGTAAAAACTACTGGAAATGAAAGTAAAGATGATTTCCAAAACAGTCAAAGTGGGTATTCAATTCCCCACTCTCATAAACAGACAGATTAACCAGACAACAAAACAACTAAGAAATATTAGGGATCAGTCACTACTTAACAAACAGACTTAACAGATATCTACAGAATGTTTCATCTAACAATAGCAGACTGCACATTTTTCTCATTATCACATGAAATTTATTTCCAAAATACATCATATAATAGATGATAAAGCTAGTTTAAATGAATACAAAATAATGGAAATAATCTTCTGCATACTATTGGATCATAACATAATGAAGTTAGAAACTGAAATCAAGGAAATTACAGAAAGTATGGAAACTCTGGCAGATTAAATAATACATTATTGAATAATCAGTGGATCATGGAAGAAATCAAGAATGTATTTTTAAAAAAATCCCAGAATCAAATGATATTGGAGGTATAACATGCCAAAATATATAGAATGGAATGAAAGAAGTTCTAAGTGGGAAGTTTATATCAGTGAACACAGTCATTAAAAGAACAGGTCAATCCCAAATAAAATAGCTAATAAGAAATCTCCAGATCTTAGAAAAACAATACAAATACAAAATTCTTTGCGCTTTTTATTCTGTTGGTACATTTTACGTATACATAAATGATAACACTCATTATAGGGGATTTGTACCTGAACATGATTTACGTTGATTCTCCTTTATTTCCATTACCCTACTGTTACAGGAAACTGAGTTAGACAAAAATATTATAGGCAGTCAGACAGGGCTAGGTCCTCAAAGGAGCCAGTGCAGAAGCCCAGATACTTTACATCTGTGGGGGAGACAGGCACCTCCTGCTGTGGGCTAGACATCAAGACAAAAGACAGAACAAATACATCCTTATCCTAAGGATTGATCACCCTGAGGAAGCCAGGAGTCGGCATCCCAACCCCTACAGGAGAAGTCACTGCTGTTAAGCATCCCTGCTTACTACGTGAGTGACTCGCTTCCCCATTTGTCCTTGATTTAATCAATTTTACCTGAGCAATTAGTCTTATTGGTTAACTGTAGTTATGTCCCACCTTATGCCCATCTGCCTTGCAAATTCCCAGTTTTCCCCATCGTGATTTTATTCTATAAAAGTCCCTAGAAATGACAAGAGTCTTTGGCAACTGCTCGGGCCCCCTTCTGTCCCTCAGACAGAAGCTTTCTTTCTCTCAATAAATATATTCTGCTCTTACTCTCCGTTGTTCCTAAAATTCATTCTTCGATTTTTAGAGAACATGAACTCGTGGGGGATGTATAGTAGGTTGGGAGTTTCATTCCTCCATATCATTTGGAGGTCTGGGATCATTTTTCCACACCCCTTCCTCTCCTTGTTTACAAAAGGTTTGTTTCTAGTTTTTCCTTGTATTCTTTTTTCTTATCCCTTCTTTCATTCCTTCCTCTCCCCTTTATTGTTCCCCTTCTCATTTGAACATTTTCTTCCCATTTCCCAATATCTTTTATATATTACACTTTCAGTTTCTACACCGAAGAAACAATGTGGTATTTAAACATGTATAAAATTAATGAAAAGAAAGAAAACATAAAAAGCAGAGCAAAAGTAGTGACATTGAGACTAAAAGAATACAAAGGATCAATAAATTAATAAATGAACTGGTTCTTTGAGAGGATAAACAAGGTTGATCAACCTGAAGCTAATCTTGCCAAGAGGAAAGAAAGAAAAAAATTACATCAATAAAATTAGAAATAAAAGCATGAAATAACAATGGGCATTGCTAAAATCTAGAGGAACATAATCAAGTTTTGAAAAATTATATTCCAATAAATTGGTGAAACTTAAATTGAATAAATGTATTGAAATATGAATTACTAAAATTGAACCAAAATATATAAAAATATCTAAATAGACCAATAACAGCCAATGAAATAGAAGCAGTAATAAAAACTTACAAAAGCCCAGAATATGATGGATTCATTATAGAAGTTTACAAGAATTCAGAGAAGATCTAACACCAATATTTGTCAAACACCCTAATGAAATCAGAAAGGAAGGAGCAGCAACAAAATCTTTCCTGGAAGATAGAATTACCCTGATACCAAAACTGAACAAGAATTTAACGAAAGAAAGGAAGAAAGAAAGAAAAGAAAAGAAAAGAAAAGAAAAGAGCTATGTGCCAATCTTTTTAATGATCAGCGATCCATAACATCTCAATAAGACATTTACGATTAGAATGCAACAAATCATTAGAAAGATCATATGTCATGATCAAGTTGGTTTATTCAGGGGAAGTGTTGTGGAAAATTTGCCAAGTCAAGCCAAGCCAAGCCAAACCAAACTAAAAGGAAAACTGTTTGCACCAAGGAGATAAGATGGCAGCATTTAATCTTTTTTTTTTTTTTTTTTTTTTGCGGCACCAGAGATTGAACTCACAGCTATGCACCTGTCAGGCACTTAAGTCACTGAGCCAAACTCCCGGCCCTGGTTTTTTGAGGAAGGGTCTCACTGTGTAGCTCAGGCCAGCCTTGAGGTCACACTGGAGCCCAAGCCGGCCTCGAATTCACAACGCTTCTCCTACCTCAGCCTCCCAAGTGCTGGGATTACAGGCATGCACCACCACGCCTGGCTCAGCATTTAATCTTTACACCAGTGGTCTGTTTGAATTCATGCCAGTGGACAGCTGCAGGGATAATTCCTCCCAAGCAACCACCCTGAATCAGGAAGGAGTTTAGTCTATACAGAATTAGCAGTGGGAGGTACAAAACAAGTGACCAAATGTTACATGATTGGTTACATACATTGAATCATATATTGACAGACAGGCTAGTCTTGAAACAATAGAAACATTCTGGGAACCAGGGGAGGGGGGCTCTTACAGAATGGGCAGAGTTGAGAGCATTACCATAATATAGGAATTGTTCTGGAAAGAGAGATTTGACTGAATGAAAGTGGTTAAGGACATTACCATAATATACTCGACTAAATGGAAGTGGTTACCATAATATACTTGACTGAAAGAAAGTGGTTAAGGGCATTACCATAATGTGGGAATTGCTCTGGGAAGAGACTTGACTGAATGAGCACAGGTCAGCCCAAGGTGCCTTAAGGCATAGGCAATTGCTCTGACATTGTCAGGGTAAATTGAATTTACCAGAGACAGCAGAACAGTAACCTGGTCAGTCTTCCAATTAATCATGAAATATCTATAAGTTTGTTATTTTGCTCCAACAGGATGCAATAATGGTTCAACATAGGTAAATAAACAAATGTAATGCATCATATCAACAGAAAGGAGGAGAAAATCACTTGATTATCTCAAAACACAAAAGTCCCTTTGATAAAAATCTATTATTATTCATGGCAAAAATTCCTGATGAAAATAGGTATACAAAGATGTACTTCAAACTGATAAAAAACATTTAGGACAAAACACTGCCAGCATCACACTCATTGGGGGAAAAACTGTAAGCATTTCTTCTAAAATCAGGAACAAGTCGTATGTGTCTACTCTAAAACTTCCTGTTCAATGTAGTACTCTACATTTCAGCCAGAGCAATCAGAAAAGAGAGACAAACAAAGCAATATATAGGAAAAGAAGAAGTCAACCTGTATTATTTCCAAATGATAGGATTTGTTACATTTAAGAACAAAATTACTCCACCAAAAGACTCTCAGAATAAATTCAGCAAGCAGCAGGATAAAAAATTCATACAAAAAAATCAAGAGCATTTCTGTAAAACGATGGATACTTCAAGCAAGAAATAAGGGAAACAATCCCATTCACAGCAGTTTCAAAAACAAATTAAATAATCAGTAATTATCCTAACCCAGGAAGTAAAGAATCTCTTCAATTAAAACTATGGTACTCTGTATAAAAACATTTTAAAAATCTTTTGAGATAAATTGAGTTTGTTTCATTTATACTACTGTTACAGGCAGTTGAGTTAGAAATACTATGGGCATCAATCAAAGAATGGATAAAAAAGATGTGGTATTTTTATACAATGGAGTACTACTCAGCTATTAAGAAAGATTATATTGAGACTTTTTATAAGTAAATGGTCACGATTTGAGACCATACTCATAAATGAGATAAATCAAACCCACATGTGTAAATACCGTATTGTCTCCCTAGTGTAAGAAATGGAAAAGTATATCTGATTCAAAATCTACAATAAATACTATGTAAGGGTAAAAAACAGCTCAAAGAGCAAAGATAATCGGGAAGGGAATGGGCAGAAAGAGAAAAGGGAAGAGGAAAAGATATAAACCTGTATATATGTATATGTAAGATAATTAAAAAGAACACTCCTGAATGTATTCGTTATTGAGAAAGAACAATTAATACTCATATGATTAGATCTTGCATGTCTATATCTGTTAATGTAAGAAACCATTTTAAAGATAACGATGCACAATATTGCAACCATTGTCAAGCTTCTAGCTTCCGGTTTTGTAAACCTGCAATGTTGTGTATTTACTCTAGTTGTTTGCTTGTCTCTTTTGCTTGTTGTTTTTACTATATATGTCGTTTTTTTTGTTGTTGTTGTAGTTTTTGTTTGTTTTGTTTTTCTTCGCTCAAATAAAAAAAAAAGAAATACTATGGGCAGTGAGACAGGGCTAGGTCCTTGAAGGAGCCAGTGTACAAGCCCAGATACCTTGCAATGGGGAGACATATACCTCCTGCTGTGGGCCAGGCCTCAAGACAAAAAACAAACAAATGCACCCACATTGTAAGGTTTGATATTCTAAGTAAGTCTCTATCACCCTGAGGATGCCAGAAGTCAGTATCTCAGCCCCCTATGGAGAGTCACTACTCCTTAAGAATGCCCACTTTTGGCCAGGGATTTAGCTCAGTGGTGAAAGTGCCTGCCTGGCAAACACAAGGTCATGAGTTCAATCCCTGGTGCCAAAAAAAAAAAAAAAAAAAAGGAATACCTTCTTTCTGTGTGACTCGCTTCCCCATTTGTTTCTGACTTAATCATTTTACCTGAGCAATTAATTTTATTGGTTAACCATAGTTCTGTCCCACCTTATGCCCAGCTCATGAGTTCCCTTTTTCCCCACCTTGAACCCATCTCACCCCATGATTTTACTCTTATATAAAAGTCCCTAGAAAAGACAGAGTCCATGACAACCTGCTCAGGACCCCTTCTGTCCCTCAGACAGAAGTCTTTCCTTTCTCTCAATAAATATATTTTGCTCTTAATCTCCTTTGTTCCTAAAATTCCTTCTTCAATTTTAGAGAACACAAACTCATACCAGACATACAGTAAGTTGGGAGTTTCACTCCCCTATATCACTACTATCTTGTGTTCACTGAAAAAAAAAGGTTTTGTCCTTTTGTTTCTTATTTGTAAAAGAAAATTCTTTTGTTTATGACTTGTATCTGAAATAACATAATGGCCATTTTTTAAAGATTATGATACACAGTACACTATTCATTGTTTTCTAATTATTTTCTTATGATATTTTAAGTTTTTCACAGAAGTAGGAAGAGATTTGTTTTCTTTATTAATATTTGCTCATATTACATAAAAATAAAAAAATTGAAAAAGGTATATAAATATGCAAAAATATCCTGTTCTTGGATAGAACCTATATTGTCAAAAATGGTCATAGTACCAAAAATGACATATAGATTTAGATTTAATAAATTTCCAATAAAACACCATCAGCATTTTTCTCAAGATTATTAAAAATTCTTAAAATTTATATAGAAGCAGAAGAGAAGCAGAATAGCCAAAGTTATTCGAACTAAAAAAAATTAAAGCAGAAGGTATCACAATCTCTGATTCAAAGTTATATCACAAAGTTATAATAATGACAGCATGACAAGGCACAAAAACAGACAGTGAATCAGCAGAACAGAAGTAGTGGTGCAGAAACAGTCCCAGGATTATTTAGCTATGTGATCTTTGACAAAAGTGCTGGAAAACTGATAGCCTCTTTAATGGATGGTACTAGGATTATGAATTATCCACATGCAGAAGAATGGCTCTAGACCCATACTTCACAGCCTGTTCTAACATCAAATCAAACTGTATTAAAAAAAGTCTAGATATTAAAATATAATCACTGAATCTACTGGAATGTAAAATAGCCAAAACTTTTAGATATAGTCATAGGCATGGACTTTCTGGAAGAAACCCCAATTGTAAAAGATAATACAAAAACAATCTACAGATGAGATTATATCAAATAAAAACTTCTGCACAGAAAAAACAATTGATATGTGAAGAGACATTCTACAGAAAGTGAAAAAATTTTGCCAGCTACACCTCAACAGAAGACTAATATCCAGAATATATTTCTAAAATCCCCCAAAATACAAAAGCCAGTAAAAATGGGTATTTGAAATGAATAGATACTTCTCAATGAAAGAAATACAAGTAGAAAATAAATACATGAAAAAAAAAGTTAAACACACTTGGCCATTAGACAAGTGCAGGTCAAAACAACATTGAGATTCCAACTTATTCTACAAAAAATGGCTCACATTAACATATCAAAAAACAAACAATGGCAAGGTTGTGGAAAAAGTATTCTACACTGGTGGTTGGAAAGTATTTCTTTTTTTTTTTTTTTTGTACTGGGGATTGAACTCACAACCTCATGCTTATCAGGCAAGTGCTTGAGCCACTGAGCTAGATCCCCAGCTCTGGTGGTAAGAATGTAAACTAGAACAACCAATATGAAATCAGCATAGATTCCTCAAAAAACTAAAAGTACAAATTCCACTTGAACCAGGTATACCTCTTTTTTTATATTTACCTGAAGTAGTAGCTGACATATTACAGTGATATATGCATACATATTTATAGACGCACAGTTAGCAATATTTAAATTTTGGAAGAAGTTTAAAGGCCCACACATAAATGTAAGAATAAAGAAAATATGGTAACACACACACACACACACACATACACACGCAATGGAGTACTTCTCATTCATAAAAAGATAGACTTTAGTCATTTGTAGGAAAATTGATGCACCTTGAGACTATGTCCTAGTGAATTTTCTTGTCAATGAGGCACAATACCCAATACCCTCAAGTAAAAGGAGAGGTTTATTTTAGCTCACATTTTAGTGCATGTTTGGCTGACTCCAATGCAGAAAAGTCATGATGAAAGGTCCTAAGAAAAGAATAGCTACTCTTCCTGTCATTCAGGAAGCAGAGAGAAGGAAGGACGCAGGAAGGGAGATACACTTTTCCAGATCATATTCCAAGTGATCTGTTCCTCCAACCGGGCCCCACCTTTTATTCAGTGATATGGCCCCTATGATTCTATTACCTTCCAACAGCTTTATCTCTGAACATTTGAGTCTTCTGAGTGACATTCAAGGTCCTTTGCATAACATTCCACCCCTGGACCCCAAAAGACTCACGAGTTCATCTCTAAGAGTCACTGAATTTTAAGATATTCAGCATTGAATCTAAGTTTCCTCTTACATTTGTTGCAAACTCTCAGCTGTATACCCCTATAAAACCAAAAGAAAAGTTAAACACTTCCAACATAAAATGGCACAGTGTACATATTTCTAATCCAAAATGAATATATAGGGAAATAGAAAGAAAAAGCATTGAAGCATGACCAAAAGCTAGCAGGGCATAAAAAAAAAAAAACACCCTAGCAGGCCATTAATTTAAAGAAAGCGTAACACGGTTCCATAAACACATTCCTTACATTTCTATTGTAAAATCTTATTTTAGTGTAATAGTAGTGGTTATGTGGCTCAGTACCCTTTCCTGAGGGCTACAGGAAGCAACCTTTGTGTTTGCCCATTCAGTATTATGGAAAGATAAGCGGTATGCATGTGTGCAAAAATGTCAAATGAGGATTTTCACTTGCATTATGCTCCACCCGACAGGTTTGGCATATGATTACCTGAGCATAACAGAGAGTGTAATACACCTACATCATTCTAGGATTTGTTTTTAATTTTTTTCTTTTGATATTTTCTGTAGCCTAATTCAGTACACATCAAAAACCAGATTTGCAAGTTTTGGAGAAGGTCAAAAGTGAATCATCAGATTACTCATCCATTAATGATGAAGATGATCCATTATGGTAAGATACATGTTTTCATAACAGAAGAGTGGTGTGAGTGGGTGAAAATGATGATGATGATGGCGATGGTGATGATGATGACTTTGAAGTTGGCCATGAAAGCCAAAATTCTTGTGACAGTGAAATGGAATAAGAATCAACTGAAAATACACAGGGAATGCAGAATTTCCTGATTCAGATGATCAACAAAACAGCAATGCAAGTACATATTTGACTAGCCAAAATGTTGTGAAATAGCCACACAACCAAATGAAATGATCCAGTTACAACTACATCCAAAAATATAGTGAGAATCTTGTCAGGGATGAAACCCATTTAGCAGAATCCCAGCATTGCCATTCAGTGTTTCAAATTGTAACATGAAATGCTATAAGATGCTGTGAAATACACAAAGGCTGAAATGCAAGTAAAATGTTCTGCATGCAACAATAGCTATATTCAAAAATGTATGTATTCCTCTTTTATTCCAAATCACCTCTCCTCCCTTTAACACCTTTGCCCCTCACCATTTACAAAGCTTTGTTTCCATTTTATCCTTTTTTATCATTTTTCCAGTTTCCGTCCTTCCTTTCCCCCTCCCCAGCACAGTTTCTCTTTCTTTCTGAACAACTTGTTCCTATTTCACAATATTTCTTGTATATTTTGATCCTTATTTACTCTTTCAGTGTCTCACATTATGGAGACAATACAATGTCAAAATATATCATGTACAGGTACAAATTCCCTATGACAAATATGATCTTTATGGATATCCAAAATGAACCAATAAACTCAATTAAGAAGTAATGTATTTATTATCACACCTCACTAACTGAACTGAAAGCATTCATAGGTCTGCTGTACTTAGCAGGCATTTCTCATGGTAATCACAGGAATGTAAAAGACTTAGGGGACAGTGATGGGTCAAAAACATGGCACAAAAATTTATGCCCTTGCAGATGCAAAGACTTATGCACTCAACTTAGACATTTATCCTGGAACTCAGCAATCAGGTCCTTATCCATACAGTAACAAACCAAATGGTGCTGTGAACAGATCTGTTGCTCCTATCACCTAAACTAATCAGAATGTGACATTTGACAACTGCTTTACAAGTTTCCAGTCAATGTTAGATTTGTCAACAGAGCATAAGTTGATCAGTACAGGAATTGTATGCAGTAACAAAGCAGAAATTTCAAAGGAAATGTTCCAAATTCAAAACAAAATTGTATAGTACAATCTTAGGATTTCATAAAGATTTACATTGGCCTTGTATATGGCAAAAAAATATATAAACTGTTCTTGTTGATATCAACATTTCATCACGATGAAAATATTCATAGGGAAAACTTGACAAAATGAGAGCCAGAGATGGAAGCTTTCTATAACAAAATCAACGATGGAGATGTTGAGAAGCTATGCAGCACCTATAATGTCACTTGAAACACAAAGCATTGGCCAATGGTTGTGTTTTACTCAATTTTAAACATGTGTAGCATAGGCACCAAGCATGATGGCACACGCCTGTAATCCCAGCACTCAGGAGGCTGAGGCAAGAGGATCATTGTAAGTTAGAGACCAGTCTGGGCTACAAAGTGAGTGCAAGGCCAGCCTGAACTGCATAGTGAGACCCTGTCTTAAAAAAAAAAAAGTTCAGCATAAATTATTCATAGTTTACAAAGAAAATAAATGCAAAATACCATGGAGAGATTTTCTTAGAGGAGAGGAACTAGGACTCATAAGACATCATTTACAGGAGAGGAAGAACGAAGACTTTCTGCCAAGGGAACTACACAAAAAAATTGTGGCACACACTTGTGAGCTTAGAAGTGAACAGGCAGGTGCAACCTCCCAAAGAACTAATATAACAATAGCAAAACCAAAAATTGTCAACAGTGCCCTACAAGAAAGGACAGGAAAACAAAACTATCAGTTCTATCACTGTAAATGATCCTTTTTCATAGAACATGTAATTTTCATATGTGAAGACTGTCTTAGGTGTGACAATTGAAACAAAGATATGTGTTGTAGAGTTATATTGATATTTTCATTGTAGTTCACATAGGTATCTACAGCTATTTTGAAAACAACAAGTGGCATTGTCGTAACTATCGTTGATTTTGTATTGTTTTGAAGTCCTGTATCATTACACTGGTTTGTTTCAATTGGCTTTGTTCTGTTTTATTTTGCTTGGTTTTATTCTCTTAAGAAAAAAAAGGAATGTCCTGTCATATAGGAAAGGAAAGCGAACCACACTGCTGTCATTGGAAGTGGGATGTGTGCATGGAACATGCAGTTGTCATACATAAAGACTTGGGTGTGACAGCTACAGCAAAAATTTCTGAGGTAGACATGTTTGAGTTTATACTGTAGCTCACATAGGTTTTTTTTAACCAAGTTTATTTTATTTCAAGGATTAAAAGAAAGAAAACAAGAAGAAAAAAACTACAACAAAATTTCAAAACACATCAACCAGGGGCAACAATGGTGCAAACATTGAGCATTGTCAACCTCAAATCGTTCACCCAGTGTGCAAGACATCTGCATTCAATTGTCTGAACAAAACCAGCACAAATCCTCTTCAGTGAACTCAGAGAAATCAGTAGTATAACTAACTTAACTATTTTTTTGTATATATATACATGTACATATACATATGTTCTTTCTTTCAGGTTCTCACACTAATGAAACAATATGATGTTCACATGTGTGTCTTATTTATTTCACTAATGAGTATGTACTCAAGTTGCATCCATTTATATATGTCTCCAGTTTATCCTTCTTTATGGCTGAGTAGTACTCTATTGTATACCACAACTTTTTTATCCATTCCGCAGTCAATGGGCATTTAGGTTGTTTCCAACATCTGGCTATCATAAACTGTGCTGCTAAAAACATGGGTGCACATATATCACTGTGGTATGATGTTTTTAATTCTTTTGAAAAATATACAGAAGGGGAATAGCTGGGTCAAATGTGACCTCTAATCCTAGTTATTTGAGGAATCTCCACAATGATTTCCACAGTGGTTGCACCAGTCTGCATTCCTACCAACAGTGGAGATGGGTTCCTTTTTTCTCCACAGTCCTTCCAGCATTTGCTACTGCTTAATTTCTTGATACTAGCTATTCTTTCAAGGGTGAGGTGGAATCTCAGTGTTGTTTTAATTTGCATCTCTCAAATGACCAATGATGTTGAACATTTTTTCACATATTTATTTGCTGTTCATATTTCTTCATCTAAGAAGTTTGTATTAATTTCAGATGCCCATTTTTGGATTGGTTCTGTAAATTTGGGACGACTGATTTTTTGAGTTCTTTATATGTTCTCAATATTAATCCTTTGAGGTACAGCTGGCAAACATTTTCTCCCAAGTTGTGGGTTGCCTCTTTACTCTGTTGGTAGTTTCTCTTGCTGTGCAAAAGTGTTTCATTAGGGTGAGATTCCAGTTATTGATTCTTTTTGATAGTTCGTGTGCAATCAGGGTTTTGTTCATAAAGTCTTTGCCTACACCAATGTCTTCACAAGTTTTACCAACTGTATCTTCCAGCAGATTTAATGTTTCTATTTTAATATTTAGATCTTTGATCCATTCTGATTTTAACTTAGTACATTGTGAAAGATATGGGTCGAGTTTTAATCTTTGCTATGTGTAAAGCCAATTTTTCCAGAACCATTTATTAACGAGGCTATCTTTCTTCCAGTGAATGTGTTTGTCATATTTGCCAAAGATAAGGTGATTTAGTGTGTATGCAGTTATTTCCATATCTTTTAATCTATTCCATTGATCTTCCGGGTGTTTTTTTTTTGCCAGCACCAAACTGCTTTTATCACAGCAGCTTTATAGTATAATTTTAAGTCAGAGACTGTGATGCCCCATGTCTACTTTTGTTGCCCTTAGGTTTCTTCTGGCTCCATATGAATTTTAGGAGTGCTTTCTTTAATTCTGTGATATATGCTATTGGAATTTGGTTGGGATTGCCTTGAATCTGTATAACAGATTTGGAAATGTGGCCATTTTCACTATACTGGTTCTTCCTACCCAAGAGAATGGGGAATCTCTTCATTTTCAAATATCATCTTTAATCTCCTTTTGTGGAATACTGTGGTTTTCAATGTAGAGATCTTTTACCTCCTTTGTTAGATTGATGCCTAGGAATTTCATGTTTTTGGATGTTACTGTAAATGGTATTGTTTCACCGATTTGTCTCTCAATGAATTTGTTGTTTGTATACAGGAAGCCTATCAATTTTTGAGTGTTGACTTTGTAACCAGCTACATTACTGAATTCGTTTATTAAATCTACAAGTCTTTTAGTAGAGAAGTTGACGTCTTCTAAGTAGATTATCATGTCATATGCAAATAAAAATAATTTGACTTCTTTCTTTCATATCTTTATTTCTTTCTCTTCTCTAACTGCTCTAGTTTAAGTTTCCAGGACTATATTGAACAAGAGTGGGGACAGTGAACATCCTTGTTTTGTTCTTGCTTTTAGAGTGAGAGTTTTCAATTTTTGTCCATTTAGTATGATGTTGGCTGCTGGTTTGTCATAAATGACTTTCATTAGATTGAGATAAAGACCATCTATTTCAATTTACTGTAGGGTTTTTATCATGGATGGGTGCTGGACCTTGTCAAAAGCTTTTTCTGTATCTATTGAGGCGATCATAAGATTTTTGTCCTTGTCTCTGTTAATATGGCACAATACATTCATGTATTTATGTATGTTGAACCATACCTGCATCCCTAGGATGAATCCCATTTGATCATGGGTACAATCTTCTTGAAGATTTGCTGCAGCTTGTTTGCCAGTATCTTATTGAGGATTTTTGCATCAATGTTCATAAGGGAGATTGACCTATAATTCTCTTTTTCAGTTGTGCTCTTCTTTGGTTTTGGTATTAGGGTAATGCTTGTTTCCAGGAATAAATTTGGAAGTATTAATTCCCTTTCAATTTCTTTAAAGATTATGAGAAGCAATGGTATTAGGTCTTCTCTAAATTTCTTGTAAAATTCAGCAGTGAATCCATCAGGGCCTGGGCTTTTGTTGATAGGTTTTCAATTATATCTTTGATTTCTTTATTGATATTGGGTTAAGATTTTTATATCTTCTTGATTCAGCTTTGGTAATTACATATATTTAGGAATCTGTCCATTTCTTCTGTATTTTCCATCTTATTAGAACACAAATTTTTCAAAGGAGATACAGATGGTTTTCTGTAATCCTGCAGGGTCTTTTGTGATTTTACCCTTTTCTTTCCATATTATGTGGATTTGAGTATTTTCTTTCCTTGTTTTGCTAAGGTTGGCTAAGGGCTTGTCAGTTTTATTTAATCTTTCAAAGAATGAACTCTTTATTTCATTGATTCTTTGTATTTTTTTTTTTTAGTCTCTAGTGTGTTAATTTCTGCTCTGATCTTTATAATTAGCACATTGTATGAGCTTTTGGTTTAGCCTGCTCTTCTTTTTCTATGAGTTTGAGGTTCAACATTAAGCTGTTTATATGTGCTTGCTCTGTTTACCTGATATGAGTAATTACTGCTATAAATTTCCCTCTTAAGAATGCTTTCATTCTGTCCCATAAGTTCTGGCATGTTTTATTGTCATTATATTTAACTGTAAAAACTGTCTAATTTCTTCAATTTCATCTATGAGCCATTGGTTGTTCAGTAGGGTACTATTTAAGTTTTATGTGTTAATGAATTTCTTGTGGTTTCCTTTGGCATGCATTTCCAATTTGATTGCACTGTTGCCTGTTAGCATGCATGGGATAATTTGAATCCCTTTGTATTTACTTAAGCACATTCTATGAGTCAGTCTGTGGTCTATATTGGAAAATGTCTCATGTGTAGCTGAGAAGAATGTGCATTCTGCTGTTTTGGGGTGGAACACTGTATAGATGTCTGTTAAGTCCATTTGCTCAAAAGTTTGATTTAGTTCTCATATTTCATTATTTTTTGTCTAGTTGATCTGTCTTTTTGTGACAGTGGGGTATCGAGGTCTCCCAACACAGTTGTATTAGGGCATTTTTGATCTTCCATGTTCATTATTAATTTTTTTATATAGTTGGGGTCACTGGTATCTGTTGCATACATATTTATGATTGTTATTTGGCCCCTTTACAAGGATGTAGTGACCTTCTTTATCCCTCAATCAATCTTGGCTTGAAATTCACTTTGTATGCAAGTAGAATAGCTACTCCTGCTTTTTTCTGGGTTCCTGTCACATGGAGTACTGTTTGCCATCCTTTGACTTACAGTCTATGAATTTCTTTTTGAATTACATGTGTTTCTTGCATGCAGCCTATTGTTGGATCTTGCTTCTTGATCCATTCAGCCAATCTGTGTCTCTCGACTAGTAAATTGAGACCATTAACATTGATGGTTATAACTGATATGTATTGATTTATCTTTGTCATGTTATTTTCTTTTTGTTAGCTCCTCCCCTTTCCCTCTTCCAATTGTTTACCTTCCCTGGTGGATTCCTTCTTTTGGGGTACATGGAGCTGCACTCCTTATTGTCTCTTTCTACAAATGTCCTTCAGAACATTTTGGAGTACTGGTTTGGTGGTCATAAATTTCCTCAGATGTTTTTGTCATGAAGTATCTTATTTCTCCATCAAGTTTGAAAGACAGTTTTGTGGGACACATCAGTCTGGGTTGAAAGTTGTTTTACTATTGAACTTGAAGTAGTTCACTCCAAGCTCTCCTTGACTTGAAAGTATGTATTGAGAAGTCAGCTGTAATTCTGATGGGCTTTCCTTTATAGGTGATTTGTTTCTTTTCTCTAACAACTTTTAGGTTTCTATTCTTGTGTTAAATTTCTGGAACCTTGATGATATGCCTGGCTGTAGATTTTTTTTTGAATGTTGTTAATTGGAGTTCTATATGCCTTATTTATCTGTACGTCACATTCTTTTTCTCTACCAGGAAAGTTTTGCCGTGATGTCTGTGAACACTTTTTAATGTCCTTTGTGGTATCTCCTGCTTGTTCATTGACTCCAATTAACCTTAAGTTATTCTTCTTTGTCTCATTTAGCAGATGCTGGATTTTCTCATGGTCCCTTGCTCTTTTTGAGAAATCTTTTTTTCTTGGTTGAAAACTGCAAGCCTGTCTTCCATATCTGAGATCTTGTCCTCACATTGGCTTAATCAGCTTCAAATATTTTCAATGGAGTTTTTAATCTCCTGGATATCTGCTTGAATCTCCTTTTGGATTCCATTTCCTGTGCTGAGCTTCCATAATGTTCTTCAGCTCATTTACTTTCTTCTCTGTGTCTGCTCTAACATCACTAAGCATGGTGTGTATTTTGGTAATCTTTGTAGTTATCTGAGAGATTATTTCTGATTTCATTTTTTTCCAGAACCTCAGAACCTTGTCGTTTCCACTTCAGATAGGCCTTGTGGGGGGCTTTTGAACTGTCCAAACTCTTTGCCCTCAGGGTTTGCCTTTGGTGAACTGGATGTCTGCAGTTGCATCCTGTTTAAATGTCTTCTCATTTCTTTTTTTTTTAGTTTAATTCCTGGGGTGATGCTTGCAAGTGGCCTATGGTGGGTTGCTTTATTAGTAGTATTTAGGACCCTTGAGTGATGATTACTTCTCTGAAGTATCTTCCCGGTGTAGCTAGCTTTTGGGTTTTGAGTCTGTTGGAAGATTTTACCTCTTCAGTTTGTTATAGATGAGAAGTTGTTGCTTGTTTGGCCTCGCCCCAGGTTCTTTGGCACTGTGCTACCATATTTTCTGTGATCCTTAGTTAATCTCAACCATGGATTATTAAGACCAATAGCTGTTTAGAACAATTATGTCAATTTTGGCTATAGTGGTACCAATTTCATCAAACACAGCCTAAAAAACAACCAACTGAGCTAACTCTTACTTTGCAACTTTTAACCATATGAACTAGATTTGTGATTATATAACAAAATGTAAAACAAGCCAGATAATTATATGCAATATATAAGTCTGTAATATGTCAATTTTGCCCTTGATGTTAAAATTTAAAATGGATTAAGGGGAAAACAGAGAAGTAGAAGAAGCAAAACAGATTAGAAATAAGGTTGGAGGACAAAGGGGTATTACACAACTTGATGAACCTGGTGCAGAAGACTGAAGGAAAAGACAGATGGTAGAGATAAAAAGGAAAAATAAAACAGAACCACACCTGCAATGAGGTTAGGAACCACTTTCACACTCATAAAAAAAAACAATGAAGGAGAAAGTGAAAGAAAACAGAAAAAAAGAAAAAGAAAAACAAATAGTCCATTTCCAGTATTCTCATTGATTTTACTAGTAGACAGCCTGTGGAGAAAGAGTCCCGAATTGTGCCAATATGTCCCAGCAAGCCAGCAGTTGCTTTATGTTGGAGTAGTGGATAATCTTAGCAGGCCTGCCCTGAGATCAGACTCATTGGGTTTGCCACAATCCAAGCAATTTCCATGGGTCTGTGCCCAGCTGGGAGCTGCTAGAGGTAGCTGGCCACAGTTCTGGGTTCTGGGCTTATCTGGGCTATCTGCAAAATGGCTCCCAGTTAATCACTCTCTCTCATGGGAGGACTGAGTCCTCTGCACTCACCATCAGCCAGTGCAGTCCTCAATGTCTGCTGATCCCCTCTACTGCCATGTCTCTCTGCAGAGGCCTTCAGGATTGCCAGCCATCACCATCACCATGACTGTGTACCCCCCAGGTTCCAACAGCTCCTCTCAGTGAGTCTATCTCAGGGAGAAGGTGCTGCCAGCTACCACCTTCTTCTTTGTTGAAGTTTTTCATTTTACTCTCTCTGTGGGTCCAGGGGGCCCACTTCCTTCCTTCTTGCCTTCCTCACAATGCTATATTTCAGCATCTGAATGGTGACTCTCACAGAGGCTGTTTTTTCTGCTGCTCATCACTCTGCCATCTTCCCAGAAGTTCTCACATAGGTTTTTATTTCTGAATATTATCTCTTAGATTTTGTAAGCAATACCTAAGCATTTTCAGCTGATGTGAAAACTCTGATGTTTATTCTAAATGTGCAGTACATATTAAGAACACTTTTTCTTATTGATATTTTATGTTTCTATTAACCACCTATTCCATATCATAATAAAAACCTTCTTACTACTCAGTCATAAAGAAGGATAAACTGGAGACTTTTATAAGTAAATGGATGCAACTCAAGACTATATTTATAAGTGAAATTAATCAGACCCATATGTGTCAAAATTGTATTGTCTCACTAGTGTGAGAAACTGATCAAGTGAATAGGAACCAAAATGTACAAGAGATACTGTGAATAGGAAAGAAATTGTTCAAAAGAAAAGACAAACTGTGATGGGGAAAGGAAGAAAAGGAAAAAGAAATATATATATATATATATATTTATATATATAATATATATTAAGATAATTATACAGCTAACTTCTGTTGTTCCATGAAAAGAATGTTTCGTACTAATATTGTTTAAACAAGATGTCATCCCTATATCCTGTACTCTGAAAAAACTGTTACAAAGACAAAACCATACAGTATATTAACTATTGTCAGTGTCCTACTAACCTGTTTTGAAATTAGGTTTAATTGTTGTTTACCTATTTTTTCTTTTAAAATCCTCCTGACAAGACAGCAAGACAAATGAGGTGTCAACTATGCTGGACAAAAAGGTAGGAAAGCAAAATATATTTGTTGCCAATGTAAGCGATAAGTCTGTATGGAACATGCTGCTGTCATGTGTGGAGACTGCCTTAGGTGTGACAATTGAAGCAAAGACTTTTTGTAGAGTGCTATTAGTATTTTCATTGTAGTTTATATAGGAACTTATTTCTGTTGTTCATTTTCAGACTTTGTACACCAAAAAACCAGTTGATGTTGAGAATTTTGATACTTTTCTATAAATATTCAATAAATATTAAAAATGCAATACTTTATTTTTGTGATTTTTCCTATTAAGCACTCATTCTTTAATATAACTCAAAATTAAAATTAATCAATAGAAATATTCTAAACATTAAACATGGGTTTGATACATCCACATTTATTGGCCTTTATTAAAAAAATGTGTTATGCTCTTAAATCCTGTAGTTTAATGTCCAGCATGCAGTCCAATTTGTGGCAAGATATAAGCTATAAAGGGTTTGGGGAATCATGTCCCTAGACATTGCAGGGTGTGGGCTTCATGGCTTTGTTTTGATTTCCTCCACAACACTCTACGTTTCTGGCATACATAACTTCCTGGAATCTCCAGTGCACTTTGGCTTCATTCTCACCATTTCATGTACTGCCTCACAGAGACACATGGCTTGGAAGTCAAGGCCTTCTTCTGAAAGCTGGGTGAAAGCATCCCTATACCACAACTGTTTCACTCTACAAGCATATAAAGCCAGCTCCACATGGTCAATGTCAAGGTATGCTACCAGGTCAAGTTGTATCTAGAATCCCTTAGATTATGGCTGCAGAGGTATCTGAGTGCGAGTGACTGATCTCTAGGAAACTCTTTCCTAATTGGACACAAATGAATTGAGCTCCCTGACTCCCTTCTTAAAGCAAAGTCTTTCATTTTTGCACCTTTGAGCTTGCAACAAAAGGTCTTGTTTACTTCTGAGATGTCCTCAAACCATCTTTCCTATTGTGGTCATTAAAAGCACTTGACTTCTTTGTAGTGTTAATCTTTTAGATAACTGTACTCTCCATGCCCCCAATTTTTAAAGTGTGTACTTCCTGAAAAAAACTAGAAAACTGTATAACCTTTGGTCCTGTCTTTTCTTCTCATTCTCAAGATATATCTTGCTAAAAGCTATCAGCAGTACCTAAGTCCCAGTGTGACCTTTGGAGTGCCTTAAAATTTCCTCCCCCAGGTAAAATAGTCAACCACTCTGGATTTCAGTCTATTGCAAATTTCCAGGACAAGGGCAAAATGTAGACAAAAGTTTTTGTTTCCAACTGCATCCTGTTGAGCCTGGTCATTACCATCTTTATTTCTGTCAGCATTATGAGTTCCAGAACCCTGACCAAAATCTTCCACCAAGCATGGCTTATAACACTAGCTTTTCTCTAGCAGTCATTTCCAAATCTTTTTTAACTTCTCCTACAAATTCTTTTCAAAGGTTACTAAACAACATGGTCATATACAGCTACAGCAGTTACCCTACTCAGGCATCAAAATCCGTGTTAGTCATTTTTCTCATTGCTGAGACACAATGCACAATACTGACAACTTGAAGGAGGAGAGGATTATTATGGCTCACATTTTCATTCCATGGTCAGCTGTCTCCAAGTCACAAACAACAAGGCAAAAGTGCCTGAGTATGGGATGGCTGCTCATTCCATGGCAGTCAAAAATTGAACAAAGAGGTAATAAGCCAGGGAGGGAGATGTATCCTTCCAGATTACAACTCCAGTGGCCTCTTTCAACCATGCTTCACCTCCTAAGAGCAAGTCAGCTAGAGTGGCCCCATAATCCAATCATCCTCCAAAAGTCTATAGGAGAATATTCTAGATTTAAACAATAATAGACATAATCCTAAATAAAATAAATCAGACAGAAGATTAAATATTGCATAGTTTACCTTATGTAAGAAACCAAAATATAAAGATTTCAAAGTGCAAAATAAAAGATAGATGATTAGAAACAGGGAAGTAGACTTGTGGAGATGAGAATGGGATCTAGAAACAGGTGGACATGGGAGGGTGGGGAAGGAAAAGGGAATTAAATATTATTAGGATGAAATACATATACATACCAATCCCACAAGATGATTGTAATTACATATCACAAGCATACGCTAATAAAGACACAAAAGAGGAAATTGCAGGTAGGATCCTTAGTAAATTTAAACTATTTTCAAAGTTTGTGATTCATCTTAAAAGGTTATGTAAATTTTGCATTTTTCTCTGTATTGAAGTCAGATTTTAAATACAAAATGCTTTACATTACTTAATAACAAATAATATAAAGTTTATAGGAAGATGCATAATATGTCCTTTACAAATATATAAGCCTTTCTCAGAAGCATAATCTAAGCAAAGAGACTCATTGTACATATTTATATATTAAAGAGCCTGGATAAAATTAGTGCAAAAGATTATTCTCAAAGTAGTGTGAAGAATAATTGGAGGGAAGGGAAAAGAGATAGGAGGAAAGATTGCTCATAAATGGATTGGAGTGATGAGTATGGTCCAAGAAAAGGAAATAGTGATGCTCACCTGATCCAGCATTTTTGCCATCTCCTCCAATAAGTGGAACTGTAATAGCTGCAGGGCTTCCATCTGCAGGCAAGCTGGTATACACCATGGGTAGAGACTGCACCACCACTGGGATGGCCTTCAGTCCACCTATCTTATTTTGCAGACTGACTGAGGGGATAGTGTGTATTACATGTAAGATGTGCTGGCCACCAGTTCCCTGAGAGGTGGGCAAAATAGAGCTTGGAGCAAGAACAGTAGGAATATTAGCTGGAGTGCTCATGTCAGATGTTGAAGTGGATACCACAGGGGCCTGGGGAGAAGACTGTGGTTTGGGAGGACATATGGGAGCTTGAAGCATGCTAGCAGGCTGGAGAGGAGCTTTAGGCTTGTGAAAGGAGAGGTCAACTGGTTCCACCTGGGGCAGGTTGAAATCATTATCCAGAAGTTCTTCTGGGGGCTCAATCTTGATGTCATTAAACAGTGCTGGGTTCTCCATAGGGCTGTCATCCAGGAGTGGTGGAGATTCAATATTACTTCTGTCTGTTGGCTCAGGGGTATCTCTGGTATGAATTGTGCTAGTGACCTAAAATCAGTAAACAAATAACAAGCAAAAACAGTAACTTTTAGTACCCTAAAGCAGTATATAAAATATAAAGAATTCAGTAATCTTTTCTCATGGGAAGAATACAAAGTATTGGAAGAATGAAATAGGAATACACTAAAGAACAAAGGGGAAGGGAAATATTACTGGCACGGTTCCAAGCAATTTATAATATCCTTTAGTATTATTAAAGTCAACATTTTCTGAGCTTTCTCCCTAATCATTGTGCCAAGCCTAGTAACAGCACACATAAAGTACTGCTAAGAATCACATGCTGACATACTAATGATAGAATAATTTAAGCAGCTTTTGAATCTTACTATAATATGTGATGTGACATATAAAACAGGTTCTTTAGAAAAACACAATGAATCATTCCATCTAGACAGGCATGGTTTCAAGGAGGAAGTAGCATTTTAGGTTAGCCTTAAAGAATTAATGAGATTTCTCCAGGCAGAGAAAAGGTAAGAAAGAAATTTGTACCTGCAGAGATATAACAACAGAAAATGTGGTTAGAGAATAATGATGCAAAATTTAGTTGAATTACTTGCAAAATTGAATCATGAAACTTCTAAATTGTGAGAGATTTAAAAAATACAACTACTCAGTAATGGGCATATATTCAAAGAAAAAGAAATTAGTATGTCAAAGAGATATCTCCACTCCCATGTTCCTTTCAGCAACTATACATAATAGAGAAGAAAAGGAAATAGTTAAATGTCCATCAAATGATGAATAAAAAATGTCGTATATCTCTGTGTGTGTGTGTATATATATATATATATATATATATTCAGCCATATAAAATAATAAAATTTTGTCATTTTGTCAACATAGATGGAACTGGAGACCATTATAATAACAGAAACAACCCAGGTATAGAAAGACAAGTAACACATGGTGTCATTCATAAGCGGAATCTAAAAATGATCTCGGCTGGGAATGTAGCTCAGCAGTAAAGCTCCTAGCAAGTGCAAGGCCCTGAGTTTAATTCCTGTTGCAAAAAAAAAAAGACCAAATAAAAGAGATGATTTCACAGAAGAGAGTAGAACAGTAGCTACTAAAGATTGGGGACAGTGGTGGGGCTAAGGATTAGGAAAGTTTGGTCAACAGGTACTGAGTTATGATTGAACAGGAAAAGGAAGTTGTGGGGTACAACAATAATGTACATTTCAAAACTTGGGAAAAAAAATTGAAAGTTTTCACCATGCAAAAATGAAAAATGAGGAGATGAATATATTTAACTTGATTTGAATATTATTCAGTATATACATGTACTGAAACATTACATGGTACCCTACTAGTATGTATAATTTTTGTTTATATGTCAGTTTAAAAAAATTTTTACCAATACTAATAAATGAATATTACATATGTAATTCATAAAATAATATAGAGCCACAATCAAAGTAAAAGCTTTCTAGGAATTCTATGAATTCAAATGTCAAAGATATTTTGGACTGTGATACCAATGCTTTGGATTTTGAAGATGGCCTTTAAAATGGCAGGGCTACTCTAGCCAATAAGCAAAATAGGCCTACATTTTCTATCAGCATGATATTTGATTTATAGTAGTTTTAAATTATGAGATATTCAGAGTGCTTACATCATAGACAATAGAAACATCTTTTAGTTTTACATATTTGCAAGACAAGGGAAGATGGGTTTTAAGGACAGTTTTGGTGGTAAAAGATAATTATTTGGAAGAGTGGAGTGATAAAGATCAAACTATTTCTATATGATTTAACTAGCTCTTCAGTGAAGGTAGAGGGAAAGAGGAGTAAGCCTGGATTGAAGAAGACTAAAAAAAAGTGAGTTAGAAAAGATTTTGCTGAGGTATTTAAAAAAAAATTAACATGGAATGGATTTTGGATGATACTAAAGAACTGTAAAATTCAAGGTGTGGTAACAATATATGGTTAAAAATACATTTTAAAAAGTTAGGTGACAGATTATAAGATCTTCAACTCAGAGAGAGATGATATGGATACGTAGCATCTTCTTGCTCTGAGTTCATTTACAAAACTCTCAGAGCATGATGGAAATAAGTAAAGGTACCAAACATTTAGTCTTTATCTTCAGAATTTAAACAAATATCTATCCACCTGCTTTCTTCCTCCAAACACAGAGATACTGGTTTTCTTGATTTGCCAACACCCACCTGAACTCAGGTCTTGCATGTGGACCATATAATTATGCAATATTCTCCCCTAGAACATTATTTCTGTGATTTTTACTGTTGTTTCACATACATCTAATGTAGTTCATCCACCATGAGCAGATTAAACTCATCTGTGGAAGCAGGGTAAGTATAATATTGTTGGCAAGGGTGGGTGTGGTGTGATGGCAGAAGTGGACAGAAAATGTCAAGAACAGATTGCTCCACATAAAAATCCCCACCCTCTGAATCCTCCAAATCAATTTAAACTCATAATTTCCTCCTGTCTTTTTGCCTCATAGCTCCATTCCCACATTAAAGAAGTAGAATCCAAGTAATCCATAAGGAAAAGTAGGAAATGTGTTTCCATAGTCTCTTTGTCATAGTTGTCAATGACAATGAGAAATGGAGGTATAATATCATAAAAAGCAGTTAGATATAATATTATTTTCTACAACAATGCAGAATGTGGGTGCAAATATATAAACACAATGTGTCAATATACATGGAAGACACATTTAGTTAATTTTTAGGGACTTTCTGAACTTTATGCTCTTTAGGGAACGAATTCTAAAGAAGTGGAAGCTCTGAATTGTAAACATACAGTGGGGATTTTTTTGGTAACCTTACTCTCTTTTGCAACACAAAGGCCATTTCCAAGATGTTCAGTGTTTCCTAAAGTAACACTATTAGCCCAAGATCTTTTGCTTAGCTGATACGTGATTTGCAGTTATACGTTTCACTGCAAATATATTATTTAGTAATACCCAAAATGGACACTGATCAAAGTATACAGGCTAAAGAACATACAGATTATACTTACTGCCTTGATAAGATACGATGTTACAGAGCCTTGCTCTAACAAGACAACCGTAGTTGTGTTTTGTAGACTAAGTCTGCCTTGTCTGTTATCTGTCAATTCTTTTAAAAAAAATCATTTATGCAATAGGGTTTTATCACTTATCTGCCTTACCATCTTCACGTGGTTTGACAGAAATATTAGAAGGCTAGGTTTTGGGGCTTTAGTGTTTAATAGTAACTTTCTCAAAGAATAGCATTGCATTTTCTTTCTGCATATATTACTTTCAAATGTGCCTGTTATAACTAAATGAATTCAGCCTATAACAAGAATTTTCTGGGTTTTACTGCTATCTTCTGTAAGCAAGTTTATACAAGAAAACAGTTTACACTGGAGTGCTAGTTGACAAAATAGGTACAAGTTGCAGTTTATAGCCTTTCCACAACCTGAAATGGAAATACCTGGAAAACAACTACTCATCAAGTTGAAAGGGAATACGATTTCTGGGAATCATGAAACAGGTAACATGAAAGCTAAAAATCATAGAGAAACAGAAAGGTGATGTAGAGCAAAGAACTAATTGGTCTGTAATACAAATCCTGATTTCTAAGGTCCCATGGTGGACCCAACTCCACAAATACAAGATACCTCTGGGAAGGGACCACAGCCCCAGTGATACAATAAGAAAGGCAGAACAATCCAAAGGAAAAGGGAATTATCACTGTGAGCTGTGAATCCAATGTGGAGATTTACTCTGTAAGTGATTTTTTTCACATCATGGGCTAGCTTTAAAAAGGAAATTCATGGCAGCACTTGTCATATCTTAGAGTGATATAACCAGGAGCCATTTTGAAAGAGGATTAGTGTTTGAGAGTGTTACTCTGAGAATCAGATGTTACAGAAAACTCACACATCAGGGTCCCAGGAGACACTGACGCAGGGTGAGAGGCAGCCGTAAGAAACAGTCAAGAAGAGGGGAAGAATTAGTCACAGAACCTGTGAGAAGTTTAAGTAGCAGAAAACTCAGGCTATGAATGGCATAATGGTCAGCAGCAACAGCCTCTGTGGTGAGAAGTGAGGCTATTATGTGTGATTTTCTAGGGGGCTAGAGATGGAATTCAATGAATTCTTTAGTTTCCCTAACTATCCATCTCCAGCACAAAAATCAGTAGCCTGTTTACTTTCCCTATCAGTCAAAACATGTTTGGGGATATGCCTTAGCCTGGACCTTTGCCATGTCCCTGGGTGGATTAACACAAGGTCCTCTGGAGCAACTGTGACACCCCAGTGATATACAATGTGCAAAACTAGTTGGGGATTACAGTGGTTCAAGGAGCACAGAAGGGCACAAATAAACACAAAGCATCTGAAGTGAATGGAACACTAAGGTAGACAATATAACATTGACTAGTCCTGTCAGCAGAAAAAGCAAGGGACAAGACTCAGCACTAACAAAACAACAACCTGTTAAGTTGTTATGGAAACCCAACAGGTCACAGTTGCTGCTTACAACTCTTCACCTATACTTAGTGGATTCCAATAATAAAAGTCCTGAAAAGAAACATTACTCACCCAAACATTTCAGAATGGAAGAATTTTTTGTACTCACTTGTTTTCAGACAGGGTCTCACTGCATAATTTGAACTGGCCATGAACTCACTATGTAGCCCAGGCTGGCATGAACTCACAAACAAGACATTGTCAAGCAAAAGTAGATAGCTATTCAACATAACAGATGCAAAACTCTCAATATAGAAACGCATATGGAAATGGATGAAATGCTGCACAAATTTCAAAGATTGCTATTTAAAATTAACAGCAATTCAACAAAAAAGTAAAGAATCTGAAGACAAAAAAATCATAATATTGGAAAATAGGTAGAGTGAGCAGTTAAATGCAAAGAAAAGAAAGTCAACAGAAAATAATGAAATGACAAGAATAAGTCAAAAAATTTCAGTAACACTCAGTGTGAATGATCTTAATTCCACAATCCAAAAACATATTATCAAAATGAATTAAGAAACAAAACTTAATGATATGCTATATACATGAAACTTATTTAAATTAAAAGAAATTAATAAGTTAAAAAAAAGGAGAGAAAACAATGGCTGATGCCATGGGAATCTGAAAACAAGCAGAAGTAACTGTCTTATTTTGAGGCAATGACAACTTCAAGACAAAACTGATTGGAAGATGCAAAGAAGGTGACTACATGTTGGTTAAGGGGACAATTCAAAAGGAAGAGATAAAATTTATTAACAAATATGCACTGAAGTAAGACACAGCCAACTTCACGAAACAAGTAATATTAGAAATAAAAGATCAGATACACAACAGCACAATTATGGGGGAAGACCTCACCATGCCACTGTCACAAATGGACAGACCAACTAGACAAAAAAAAAATCAACAAAGAAGCACAGAATGAAACAAAATTCCTCGACAAATAGATTTAATAGATATTTACAGAATTTTCAACCCACCAGTAAAAGTTTTTACATTCTTCTCAGTAGCACATGGAACATTCTTCAAAATAGACTACTTACTAGTCATTAAAGCATGTTTAAATAAGTTCAGTAGAAAATTATACCATGTATGTAATCAGATCATAGTACAACAAAACCAGAAATCAATGACAAAAGAAACTACAGAAACTATGCAAACACATAGAAATTAAACAACACTATCTTAAACACTCAGTGGGTTACAGAGAAAATCAAGGAAGAAATAAAGCAGTTCCTAATATTAAATGATAATTCCAGGAAAATATGCCAGAACTTATGGGACAAATCAAAGAATGATCCAATAAGTAAATACACACATCAAAAAAACAGAGTAAACCCAAATAAATGACCTGATGATGAACCTCAATGTCCTAGAGAAACAAAGACAAACCAAATGCAAAGCCTGAACAAGAAAGAAAATTATAAATAAGGGAGAAGTAAACAATGAAATGGATACAATCCCCCCCCAAAATCCAAAGAATCAAGGAATTAAAGAGGCAGTTTTTGGATATAATAAACCAAATAGACAAGGCCTTAGCTAATCTTAATATAAAAGAAAAGACCAAAATCAATGGTATTAAAAATTAAAAACATGAAAACAAAATAGACATCACAGATATTCAGAAGATTATTTAAAATGCCAATAAATTGGAGAATTTAGAAGATTGGATAGATTCTTAGATGCATATGAAGTATCAAAACTGAACCAAGAGAGAAAAACCCTGAATAATCGAAACAGTAATATAAAAAAAAAATCTTCCAATTCAGAAAGTCCCAGGTATGGATGGATTCACTACTGAATTCTACAAGAACTGCAGAGAAGATATAACACCAGTATTCCTCAAACTCTTTAATGACATTGAAAGGAAAGAACTACTCCCATCATTCCTGGAAGCTAGGATCACCCTAATTCCAAAACCAGACAAGGATCTAACCAAAATGAGAACTGTAGGAAAATCTCTTTAAGGAATATAGATCCAAAGTCTTCAACAAGATACTGGCAAACAGAATACAACAAATCATCCAAAGGATCCTACATTGTGACCAAGTAGGCTTCATTCCAGGACTGTAGGGAATATAGATCCAAAGTCTTCAACAAGATACTGGCAAACAGAATACAACAAATCATCCAAAGGATCCTACATTGTGACCAAGTAGGCTTCATTCCAGGACTGTAGGGCTGGTTTAATACATGTAAATCAATAAATGTAATGCATCATATAAACAGAAGAAAAACCATAATTATCTCAATGCAAAAAAACCCTTTGACAAAAGTCCAACATGCATTCATGATAAAGAAAAATCACTGGAGAAAGTAGGTATAGAAGGAATTTATCTCAATCCATAAAAAAGGCAAAACCTACAGTCAACATATCGAATGAAGAAAAACAAGTTTTCCTCTAAAATCAGGAACAAGCTGGGCATGGTGGCACACACCTTTAATCCCAGCACTCAGGAGGCTGAGGCAGGAGGATCCTTGTGAGTTCCAGACAAGCCTGGGCTACAAAGTGAACTCAAGGCAGGCCTGAACTACCTAGTGAGAGCCTGTCTCAAAAAAATAGGGCCAGGGATTTAGCTCAGCAACCTAAGCGCCTGTCTGGCAGGCATGAGGTTGTGAGTTCAATCCCTGGTGCCAATAAATAAATAAATACAATCAGGAACAAAACAAGGATGCCTATTACCACTCTCATTTAATGTAGTACTGAAACTAGCAAGAGCAATCAGGTAAGAAAAATAAAAGGGATACATATAGAAAAGGAAGAAATCAAGTTATTATTTGTAGAAAATGTGATTGTCTATAAAAAACATAAAACATATTCCACCAAAAGACTCCCAGAATTAATAATGAAATTCCACAATGTAGCAGGATACAAAAGCAACACTCAAAAATCAATACTGTTGCAGTATACCAATAAAAATGCATGTAGAAATTAGGAAAAGAATGCCATCAACAATAGCATCAAGAAAATTGAAATACAGTAAAGCTTTGGTTTGCAAGCATAATTGTTTTAGAAAACAGGCTTGCAATCCAAAGCATTTGCATATCAAAGAGAATTTCCCCAAAACAAATAATGAAAACTCAGATGATGCATTCTACAACCCAGATACATTCATATGAAATGATTTCAAACTGAAATATAATACAAAATAATAAAGAAAATACAAAACAGAAAAAAAAAACACCTGGACTTAACTTTGAAAACCTTTGTGGTTGGTGTGAGGGAGATAGAAGAGTGGAAGGTTATTTGTGTAGGATGACTTTCACTATCACTAAAAGAATCACTGCTGTCCACTGCACTGGGCCAATGTATTTTGTCTTTTCATGCAGCTTTAACAAAGAACCTATTCAATGATAGTTGTTTTGAATGTGTTCTGAGTGGTGCAAGGAAGGTCTACACAGCGAACTCTAGCTGTGCAGCAGCTGGGACCTTGCTCGAAACAAAGGGACCCTCACTCGGAAACCAGTAAGGCCCCTCTCAGCAACCCAAAATAATCCAGGACCTTTGGCTTGTGGCTCAGGTCCTCATTGGGCCCCACTCAGTGTCCCGGAGGTTGACAGAGAGCCACTGTGTGTGGAGTGGCATGAGTTGAAGGCCTCCACAGCAAACTCTAACTAGTGCAGTTTTAGTATGTTGTGCAGAATCTGGTAGGGTCCCACCAAGAGACCTCTAGCAGCTTGGGAGCTTTGGGGCACCATGTGACTTGAGCTGAAGGCCTGCCCAGTGTACTCCACCTACTATTCAGTCTTGGTACACCACTGAGAACCTGTTAGGGTCCTGCCTACTGACTTCAAGCAGCCGAGGAGCTTCAGTGAGCCATGTGAAGGGCACTGAAGGTCCACCCAGCATATTCCCTCAATTTGGGAAGCCTTTGAGTGTCAGCAGGGACCTGGAAAGGCCTGCCTAACAGCCCCCACTCAACTGGAGAAACTCCCTACAGTATGGACAGCAATCCTCAACCCAAGAAACAACTGAGACATTGCATTCAGCTGCCCCAGGGGAATACAGGAAAGTAAAAAACAAATGAGCAAAATGCAATCTCAAACCTCCAGTCCATTCCAAACAAGTCTAGGAGAAAAAATGGACATAGAAGAAAGTGTAAGCCATAAATCTGAAACTTCTGAAATGATAGCAACTGAAGTAAAGAAACAACTCCACGAAGCTATAAAGGAACTCAGATCAGAAATAATCTCCCAGGTAAAAGAAGAAGTGATAAACATGAGGAAAGAAATGCTGAACACATCTAAAGAAAACATATTTAAAAAAATAGAGGAGCACAGCAAAAAGATGGAAACCTTGAATAAGTAATATAAGAAACAACTAGAATGCATGAAACAGATTCAAAGAGAAATCCAAGAAATCAAAAATTCCATAGAAAATGGGCAAAAATGCCTCAATGAATGTGAAGATAGACTTTCACACCTCCAAGACAAGATTGCAGCTCGTCAACAGGAAAGGAAATGTTTTTTAAAAATAACAAGAAATCAAGAAATAACAATTCAACAATTACAAGATGATACAAAGAAAAACAATATAATATTAATAGGTATAAATGAAAAAGAAGGTGATAACACAAATGATATCAATGGCTATTTGCAGAAGTAATAGCTGAAAATTTTTCAAACATAGGAAAGGAAACTGATATACAGATAAGTGAAGCATATAGAACTCCAATTAGCCATAACCAAAATAAATCTACACCCAGACATATAATAATTAACATCGCAGAAATTCAACATAAGAACAGAATATTAAAAGGTGTTAGAGAAAACAAACAAATCGCCTATAAAGGAAAACCCAAAAGACTTCTCAACACAAACAATGAAGTCAAGAAGAGCATGGAGTGAAGTATTTCAACTCCTAAAGGAAAATGACTTCCAACCCAGACTCATGTACCCTGAAAACTATCCTTGAAAACTGATGAAGAAATAAGACACTTCCATGATAAAGAACAGCTGAAGAACTTCATGACCACCAAACCAATCCTACAGAGAATACCCAAAATTATTCTACACAGACAGAAAAATAACAATGACGTTAAGAACACGAACAGAAAAAACCACCAAGTGGGTCGAACAATTAAACAGGGGGAAAAAGTAAAGAACCAACAGCAGAAAGATAACACGACAAAAATAAGCCAATATATATCACTTATAACCATTAATGTAAATGGCTTCAATTCACCAACTAAAAGACACAGACTGGAAGAATAGATCAAGAAACAGCAACCAACTATATGCTATACACAAGAAAATCATCTAACTCCCTATTATGGATTAAAAACTGGTGGTCAACTTAGCACCAACTGAATGGTGTTGAGTAAAGATGGCCCACCTGAAGAAAGATACCAGCATAAATAGAGATGTGGAGAAGAGGAGCAAGGCATTGTGGGTTCTTTCAAGAGTTGCTGTTTTGAGCAGATGGTTCTCCTGGAGGTGCGTGTCATGCTGGCTTCCTCAATATGGATTCGGCCATTATTATTGGAGGAGCTTGGGACCTCATCAATGAGAGTGGCTGTGGTTCATGTTGTAGGAGCCCTGCTCCTCACATTGTGCATCGCTTCCTGGCTCTGGAGGGGAAGCAGTGTGCTGGAGAAGCTTGTCACGCTGGGCTTCCTGGCCTGTGCTCAACTGTTCTCATCACTGGAGGAGCGTGGGACCTCGTTGCTGCTGGGGATGGCTGTAGTACTCTTCAGGGCAGCCCTGCTTCTTCTTTTGAGTGTGACTTCTTGGCTCCCATGTAGAACACTCAACCCACTGCACAGCTCCTTCACCCCACTGGCATAGACTTTCTAGTCCCACTGCTGACCTTTGGCCTTCCCGGCACAGAACGGTAAATAGACTGGTGTGAGTCCTTATTGTGGGCTCTTAGATTTCCAGTTGGATTTGTGGGAGGCATTGTCATGCATTTGGGTCTCTAGCTGGACTCTTGCAGGACATTGCTGTGTAATCCAGTCCCTTGGCTAAATATCCTGGGTTTTAGTGTTGTGGATAGATTTTCCTGCACTTCCTCGTGCTTAACTCTGGGTGACATCATAAAACAGTATTATAAACTCTGTGCCATGTATGCAGTTGCTCGCCCTGTAACCCCTGACTACAACACCCCCCCAAAAAAATTCATAGACTGAAAGTCAAAGAATGCAAAACAATACTTCATGCAAGAGGAACCCAAAACAAAGTAGGGGTAGCTATTCTGTTTGCAGACAGTGTAAACTTCAAACCAAGAATGATCAAAAGACATAAAGGTCACTACACACTGGTTAGTGAAAAACTTCAAGAGGAAGAGATAACAATCTTAAATATATATGCACCAAATACGGGAGCACCCAGCTATATAAGACAAATGTTAATAGCAATGAAAAATCAAAGAAGCAATCACATAATTATAACGAGAAAACTTAACACACCATTGACATAAAGAGACAGATCAACTAGGCAGAAAATCAGCAAAGAAATCAAACAACTGAATCAAACTTGTGCACAAATGGACTTAATAGACATGTACAGAGTGTTACACCCAACATCAGCATATGCTTTCTTCTCAGCTTCACATGGGATATTCTCTAACATAAACCATATACTAGGCAATAGAACATACTTAAGTAAATGCAAAAGAATTGAAATTATCCCATACATATTATCTGGTCATAGTGCCACAAAACTGGAAATTAATGACAAACAAAATTGCAAAAATGTCATAAACACATGGATGTTAAATAATACACTCATGAACAATCAAAGGGACATGGAAAAAAATTAAAGAAGACATTAAACAATATCTACAATCAAACAAAAATACAAATACAACTTAATGGAACCTGTGTGATGCAATGAAAGTGGTTCTTAGAGGGAAATGTATTGTGATGAATTCCCACATCACAGAAACAGAACAAACACAAATAAACAACCTGATGCTACACTTCGAACATCTAGAAAAAGAGCAAGTCAAACCCAAAGCCAAAAGAAAGGAGGAAATTATAAAGATCAGAGCAGATATTATCACAATAGAGACTAAGAAAACAATACAGAGGATTAATGAATCAAAGAGTTTGTTCTTTGAAAGAATAAATAAAATTGTTAAGTCACTAGCCAATCTTATTTTAAAAAGGTAAGAAAAAACTGAAATTCATGCAATAAGAAATAAAAAGGGCTTCCGGGGATGGGGGCTCTGCCGCCCCAGAGGAGAATGAGAACCGGTCCAACCGGACCGCAACGCGCTGGCGCCACGTGGCGCCAGCTTGCATCAAGGGAGATCTGATCCGCCTTCCGGGGATGGGGGCTCCACCACCCCGGAGGAGAACCAGAACCGGTCCAACCGGACCGAAACTTGCTGGGACCGTGAGGCACCGGCGTGCGGGCTCAGAATCAAGGACATCCCCCCGCCCCGGTAAGCAAGCTGCTGGCTCTGAGGTCTGGCTAAATTGATGGCAACTAAGGTACATAAAGCAACTAGACACTAGTGTTTTTTCATAGATTTTGCAGGCCTCTGAACGGCACCCTGAATGTCTCTTTGTATGATAACAGTAGGCAATGTTGCAGACACGGGGGATTCTCTTCTGTCTGATCTTCGAGGC
>RJWM01010822.1:0-62020 GCA_004363535.1 Dasyprocta punctata
AAAAAAAAAGTAAACAAGTGTTTTTACTTATAAAAAATAACAAGTGTCACCATTGCAATGTAGTTTTCTTCTATGTTTTTTGTAATTGTTTTTGAGTTTCTGATAGTATGTGTCAATCTTTAATTCCTTTTTATTTGATTTTATGTGTTATCAGATAATAGTTCAATTTCATTTTTATGCATGTAGGAATCCAGTTTTTCCTGAACCACTTTTTGAAGAGACTGTCTTTGTCCTTGGTTAGTCTCAGCACATTTGTCAAAAATCAGTTGACTGAATATGACTAGACTGATTTCTAGGGTCTGTGTCCTGTCCTTTGGGTTGTGTGTGTGTGCGTGTGTGTGTGTGTGTGTGTGTGTGTGTTGTAATTCTATAGTCAATACCATGCAGGTCTTTTTTTTTTTTGTACCAGGGATGGAAATCATAACTTCACACTTGCCAGGCTGGCACTATATGCAGTTTTAATTACTGTAACTGTGTAATGTTTGTTGGATATCAGGCAGTATGCTATCTCCAGCTTTGTCCTTTATGTTCATGATTGCCTTGGTGACTTGAGATTTTTTTATTTCAAATGATTTTGAGGAATGTTTTATATTTTCTTGAGGATGACATTGAAATTCAGAGAAAGGTTTCATCTAACTAGCAGATTGTTGTGGATACTATAGATATTTTAAAAGTATTAATTCTTCTGGCCCATGTACATAGGATGTTTCCCCACCTATCTGTGTTCTTTAAGTACTTGCATTAATACTGTATACTTTTCAGTGTACATGTATCACAACATTTGGATTAAATTTATTCCTAGTTATTATTATTCTGTAGCTAGTGTAAATGGGATTACTTGATTTCCTTTTTAGATAGTTTATTGTTAGTGTATAAAAATACTACTGATTTTTTCATGTTCATTTTGTATCCTCCTACTTTATTATATTCATTTATTTGTTCTAAGCAATTTTGGTGGTTTAGAGGGTTTTATAACTATAATAATTTTAAGTCATCTGCAAACAGTGACAAATTCAGCTATCCTGTTTGATCACCTTAAATTTCTTTTTCTTGCCTAATTGCTTTGGCAAGAACTTTCAATGCAGTGGTCGTAAGAACAAGCATTCTAGTCTTGTTCCAGATTTTGTGGGAAAGGCTTTCAAGTTTTTCACAGTAAGAACACTATGACCAGACGACTTCTCACATTTGGCCTTTCTTGTGTTGAGACACATGTTTTATCCTTAAATTCATAATTTTTTTAACATGAAAAGTGTTGGATTTTCTTCTATTTTTTTCTGCATCTAAGGAGATCTGTGTGTTTTTTACTTTTGTTTTGTAATATGATACATCACAATATTTGCACGCCAGATGTGAATCCTACTTGTTGTGGTACATTATTCTCTTAGTGCATTTTCAAACTCAATTTACTAGCATTTTTAAAAAGATTTTTTTGTCATCTTCCTATCATCTTGTTTTGTAAACCTATAATGTTACTGTCTTAGATTTGCTGCTGTCATTTTTTTGTCTCTTTTGCTTTTTGACTTCTTTTTCTGTGTCCTTTTTCTCTTAAGTAAAATTGAAAAAATTAAAAAAAATAAAAAGATTTTTTCATCTATGTTCATGAAGAATGTTGGACTGTAATTTTCTTTTTGTAACATACTTTTCTTATGTTAGTATAACAATAACATAAAATATTTTCCAGTATTCTTCTCAATTGCTTTTTGGGAAGTAACTGAGAAGGACTGGCATTGGTTCTTTAAATATTGACAATTCATCAGTGAAGCAAACAGTCCTGAGTTTTTCTTTGGAGACGTTTCATCCCTGATTAAATTTCCTTATTTGTTATTAATCACTTCAGACTATTTTTTGATGGGTCAGTGTTATTGTACTGGAAATTTATTCATTTTTCCTAGGTTTTCAAATCTATGTGCATTTGAAATTATTAGTAATTTCATGGTCTTTGGCATTTTTATAGTGTCAGTTGTAATGTGTATTCTCACTTTTGTAATACCTGAGTGTTTTTTCTTTGGTTAGTGTAGCTAAATATTTGACAGTTTTCTTTATGTTTTGAAGAATCCAACTGTTAATCACTTGTACATTTTTATAGTCTCTTATTTCTTTGCCCTCTGATCTTTATTGTTTCTACTAATAACTTTGGTCTTGGTTTGTTCTTTTACTAGTTCAATGCTGTATAAATTTAGGTTGTTCAAATGGCATCTTCCTTCTTTGAAGATGCGGGTATTATTGATATATGCCTTTGTCTTAGAACCACTTTCTGTATCTCATGATTTTTTTGTATTCTGTGCTTCAGTTTTCATATGTCTGAAAATATTTTTAAATTTACAGATTAATTTTTTTGTTGACTCACTGGTTGTTCAGGACAATAATGCTTTACTTTCATGAATTTGTGAATTTTCTCAAAATTCCTATTTTAATTTCTAGTATCATTCCTTTGTAATTACAAAACATGCTGGATATAATTTCAGATTTCTTAAATTAGGCAGGGATTATTTTGAGCCCCAATATGTGATTTATTCTGGAGAATGTTTTGCCTGTGTTTCAGAAGAATGTACTATGTTAGTGTTGGATTGAATATTGTACATATTTCTGTTAGGTACATAAGATACAAAGTGCTGCTCAAGTCTAATGTCTCCTTATGAATATTCTATCTAGATGATCTCTCCATTGTTAAAAATGGGATATTGAATTCCCCTACTCTTACTGTATGGTAATATATCTCTTGCTCAGATTCTTTAATATTTACTTCATATATTTAAGTGTTCTGATATAAGGTGTGAATACATTTATAATTGTTAAAACCTCTTGTTAACCTGAACCCCTTAACAAAATAAGTCTTTTTCTTTCTATGACTTTTTGTTACCATCTGTTGTCCATTATAACTAGCTACCTCCATTCTCCTTTGATTTCCATTTGGGTAAAGTAATGTATTCAGTCCTTCACTTAGAATCTATGTGTGTCTTAAAAAGTTGGTTGTGTCTCTTATCTGCAGAAGGGGCATCATAAATACTAAAGTCTTCTTAGTAATTTATTTGATCAATTTGTGTCATTTTATTAGAGAATTTAATTGACATAGTCAAGGTAATTATTGAGAGGTAAAAACATAAATACTGTGATCTTAGGAGTTGTTTGCTGCTTATTTGTGAATACCTTTTTTCCTTTGCTCTTACTATTCTCCCTTGTGATTTGATGGTTATCTGTAGTGGCATGCTTCTGATTCTGTCTATTCAATTGAGTGTGCTGTTTGTGTGATTTCCCAGAAGATTTTTTACTTGGTTATGATAAGGCATCTATATGGCAATTTCTGCTTTAAAAAGTCTGTTTCATGCTAATAGCAACTTAATTTTGATTGCATATAACCCTGTATTTCTCCCCGTTTATTTTTTGATATCAAATTATTTATCATTTTTATGATGACAATTTGTTTTGGTTATAGTTGAAGATTTATTTTAGGTATTTTTATTTATTTTTAAGAGAATAAAACCAAACAAAATAAAACAGAATAGAGTCAATCAAAGCAGAACAATGAACGTGATACAGAACTGCAAAACAAGATAAAAGCAAATCAGCGATGGCTACCAGAATGCCTCTTTGTTATCTTCAAAGTAATTTTCCATACCACTAGACACAATAATATCAAATAAAACAGAACACAATAAAACCAATCAAAACAAAGCAATAAAAGCAATGCAGGACTTCAAAACAAGGAAGGAAATGGCCATTGTTGATCTATTATCTGGTTTTGAAGCCTTATATTGTTTTCATTATTCATTTTATTTGGTTTTATTCTGTTTTGTTTTGTTTGATTTTATTATATTTGATGGAATGGGCAACTATTTCAAAGATAACAAAATGCATTATGGTAGCCATTATTGATTTCCTGTTTTCTTGTTTTGAAGCACTGTATTGCTCTCGTTTCATTTTGATTGACTTTATTGTTTTGTTTTATTTGATTTTACTATGTCTGATGGTATAGGCAGCTACTTTAAGGATAACAAGGAGTATTATGGCAGCCATTGTTGATTTCCTATTATCTTGTTTTAACTATTTTTGTAAGCTTTTTTCTTTTAACTCTAGTAAGTAAAGTTCCTGTACATATTTTCATTGTAGTCTTATAGTATTCAGAATGTGGTTCTGATTTATTCATGAATTGATTTTTGTCTTTTTATATGCTCCATATTACTAATTAGTATCTTTTTGTTATAGGTTAGAGAATTCTGTTTAGAAATTCCTGTAAGTGGCATCTAGAAAGGATGAATTGATAAGCTCTTGCTTGTTTAGAAAAGTTGTGATTCCCTCCCCATTTCTGAAAGACAGCTTTCCCATACAGTATTCTGTGTTGACAGATATTTTTCCTTCAGTGCCTTCAGTATATTATCCTACTCTCTTCTGGCATCAGAGTTTCTACTATGAAATCCACTGGTCATCATATAGGCATGCTTTTGTATGTGATATGATACTTATTTCTTGATACACTTATAATTTTTCCTTGTCTTTGATTTTTGAAAATTTCTTAATTCTGTAGCTTTGAGATTCTCTTCTTCCTGAAATGTACTAGAGCCCTCTGTGCTTTCTGCATCTACATTTTGGCTTCTATCCTTTTTTAGGGAAGTTTTCAGCCACAATTTCTTGAAATATAATCTCTGGACATTTCCCCCTCTTTTTCTGCTTCTCCTATTATGAAAATAATTTAGTATATTCATGGTGTCCCATTGTCTCAGCTTCTCTTATCATTCATAATTACTATTTCCTAAATCTATGGCCTGCTTTATTTGAAGTCTTGTGATTCGGAAAATTTGTAACTCCACCTGTTCTTAGAACAAAATTTTTTTAAGGATCTTGGGTAACATGCTGCCTAAAATAATTTCTCATTCACAAGAATTCTTTCTTTTATAACTGGATTCTGGATTCCTTTCAGAAATGTTTGGTTAACAGACACAAGTTTCAGCATATTGTTTTTGCCTTTTATACTTTTCTTCATTTTTATATTCACACTGTATTCATGGGAAGAATGGAAATCCAACCAGCCTGATTGGGACTTGACCTTCCTTCTCTTACTCTTATATTTTTGTAGGCTGTATGGTTGATGCTACCTACTGAACTCCATAGGCCTGACATCCATGAGTTTGAAGTAAAGCAATAGGAATTTGTGGATCTAATCATCCAGTCAGCAGAAAATTTAGCATTTTGGAGTTTGGAGATATTTTCTTTGGTGGTAAGAAAGCATGGTAAAAGACATGAATAAAACCTGAGCATCATCCTCCTCTCATACTTTTTATTTCTTTTCTCATCACTTTTTCATCTTACTTTCCTAACATTCCCTGGCCCAAGAGTTCCAGTATCTTCCAAGCTTCCCTCAGACTTGAAATCCAAGACAGTGATAGAAGACCACGGGGATAGATTTTCTCAGTGTTTGGGACTCCATTTTAAAAGGTAATGGCTCTTTTCTGGCTATGAATTTGGAGTTAGGAGACCTAACCTTCTTTGTGTGATAGCCTTGAGCAAGTTTCTCCTTCTCTATTGCTCTTAGATTCCAGATTCCATATCACAGAGCAAATCTGTGTTGGTGAGAATATAGCTTTTGTCCTGCTCTAATATGCATAAAAGATGTGTGCTTATATTCCCCAGCCATAGTCACCAGCAGAGTCCTGACCTATGATAAAAATGAGAGAGTAATTGGATCTTCTGCATGGCCCTGCTTGAGGGCATATATGCTACTACTTGATTTTCTGCTCTCTAGAGTCTAGCATAATGTGAGTGAAGAGATGGTAAAAATAGGACTAACCTTGAGCCTAATACTTTATGTGTCCATCTCTCTGTCTGACATTTCATGTATCCTAACATGTATTATAACCTTTTTATATTTAGTACTATAATATTTAAAGAAGAATTTTCACAAATATGTTGAACCTTTCAGTTTCACCTGTAACCCACACCCCTCAAGCCTATTCAGAACTAACATGTAATGCTGCTTATCTCTCACTCAGGTGGTTCTTCAGGTCCTTTGCAGATATGTTTTTCAGACTTTGAAATGTAGAAGTGTACAGGACAGTTAACATGTATACAACATCCTGCAATTTATAAGCTACAAGAAATCTGTTATGTGCCATTGAAATCATGAGGACAGCAGGTATACATAGAAGACAAAGGGAGCCAGCATATGAATGTATTTCATGTCTGTAGCTGAGTCCTATATACATGAGTCTCAAGCTTAAAGTGCACACCAAAAGCCAGAATCTGTTTAATGCAGAATTTTGACTCTAAGGGTAAGGAATAAAGGCCAACAGTCTGAATTTCTAACAAATCCCCTGTGCTGCAACTGCAAGTAACCTAATCTACCACACTTTGAGTACTAATGGGTTTTTTATTTGTTTTTTAAAATTCTTCTGCACAGATGGTGCCTCAGAAGAGAAGATCAGCCTCAGCAAGATAGTGATGAAATTCTGGGCCAACTTTGCTAGGACTGAGTGAGGCTGGTGGGACAAATCGAAAATAATTAGTGGTGGTATGTGGTTGGGCATAGCTGCTGGTATAGGGTGTCTTCTACAACTGGAGTCATCAAACACCAGACAATGAGACCATAGCACTGTAACAGAGAGACTTTCCTATAAAGGCACAAGCTGCTCAAGGAAATGGGGCTTGTGTATCTCTGGAGGTGCATGGATCTCTTTAGAGATAAGTCAGTGAAAAGTGGAAAGTCTCATGAAAAAATGGAAAGCACATAAAGTTCTTTGAATAATTTCTCTTTGAGTCTGTTCTCAGGAACCCTAGGGTCTGCCTTACTGACCAGAGTACGATCAAAAGGAAGGATGCTTGCAGATTGGCACCACCACCCAGCTTGCTCAAAAAATGATAGACAAAGAAGTGACACTCCAGACCAAGATTCTTGCCAAGAAGACAGTAGTGAATCCACCCAAGAAAGAACACATAGAGTTCTGAAGGGCAGTATCCAGGTTTAGAGAGTTTGTACAGTGTCTTGAATTTGGAGGTAAGCATTATTTTGACCAAAAAGATCACTGTGTCTGTCTTGAGATGGAGATGAATGAATTACCCTCAGACAGAGAAAGGTGATGAAAGGCACCATGGGAAGTAGATACCTTTGCAGTCGTGGTTTGGTGAATGACCACACTGAAATCTAAAGGAAGATGAGCCATTGGAGGAGATGAGAGATGTTTGCACAGGTCAGCCTCCCCCTACAGATGCTTGATGTAAACATTTTTGTGAGAATTCTTCTAAAAAGTTTATGAAAGTGACAAATGCCAAGTGTAGAATAGTATGAAAACATAAAATCTTTGGGCACTACAGAGTCAAATGGAAAGTTACACACATCACAGACTTTTTCTCCATGTGCATCTGCCAGGTGAACATGAGAATGTTTGGAGACAGTTGTTAAAGTTGTCTCTCTGTAGTGTGCAGGCATGAAATAATGGTTAGACTATTGTCTACTAAGGAAAAAAATTCTAAAATCATCACAGAAACAGCAGCAAAAGCTGTTTTCCTAGGGTCTCTGGTTGAGAACTATTGAGGATGAGAAAGTGAAAAATGTAAAATTCTGTCCTTTCTGGTTTGATATAGATTTCTCAGTTAAGATCCATAAAGATCTTTAACTCCTGGGGAAGGGCAGATTCATAGAGAAAGGCACCTTGTAGCCTTGGGACAGGGTTCTACTCTTTGAGACTAGATCAACAATACAGACAGCTTTCCTCAGTAGAATCACAGACTCAAATCAAGTAATAGAAATCTTCTTGTGCAATGTTAATGCTTTAGATTAAACATTTATGAAAATATTGTGAAATATGAAAGATAGTAATTTGGTGTACAGTGTTGCAAGGTTTTAGAATTTCATTTAATTTATATCACATTGTTTGAATGTGTAAGGTGATCATTTGAAAATAGGTACTGTATATCAAGGATAAATATTCAAGATTTTTAAAAAAAGAGTTCTGAATAGTAACCAAATAGTGAAGATAAGCCGGGCGTGGTGGTGCATGCCTTTAACCCCAGCACTCGGGAGCCTGAGATAGGTGGAGCGTTGTGAGTTCGAGGCCCGCTTGGGCTACAATGCAAACGCAAGGCTGGCCTGAGCTACATAGTGTGACCCTGCCTCAAAAACTAGGGCTGGGAGTTTGGCTCAGTGGCTTAAGCGCCTGCCCTGGCAAGCGTGAGGCTGTGAGTTTGATCCCCAGTGTCGCAAAAAAAAAAAAAAAAAAAAAAAAAAGAAGATAAAAGAGAATCATTAAAATCTTCAGTGTTACTCCCTGCCACAGATGACCTCAGCAGCTAGTGAAAGCATTGGTTGCATGTTCTCCCCACTTGGATGTCCTCAGCAACTGAGGGGAGCCTTGCCTCTCCTCCCTCATATACGGATGGCCTTTGCTTCCCAAGAAAGCAATAGCAACCCCTTCTACTACCTGCTGTAACTTGTTGGGCTTCTAGGACCCTCAGTGAACCCTTCACCTACCCAAAGGTTCTCAGTGGGCCATCGAGAGTGCAGAGATTCCCCTTATAAGCAGAGAACCTCTGTGGGTCAGCAGGACCCTCAGTGAAACGAGAGGTCCTTGGTGGGCTGGCAAGAGTGAATGTTAACCTTTCTTTCATACAGAGAATCCCAGATGGGCTGGTGAAAGCACCAGTGAGGCCTTCCCCCATCCAGAGGAATCCAACTGAGCCTGTGTGATGTCCAGTTACACAGCTGGGTGTAGTGTCCTGCAACATTCTGAGTCCACAGTAACAATACAAGCTAAGGGTTGGTTCACATCAATACTGTTAGGATATTCAGCTTGGGAAGAATATAGGACTCACCCAACTGGCCCTGCAGGAGGAATCCAAGTGACTGGTCCTTCCCCTACACTGTACAACCCAGCAACTGGGTGAATGTCAGTCACACAGTGGGACCCTAAGACAAACACGTTGGACAGTCAAGACTAGCAGGATTGAAAAGACTTATGTATTAACCAAGAGGTGAAAGTGATGAAATGGAAAAGTAAAATACAATCTCAAACCCCAGCTCATCTGAAACAAGTACAAAAGACATAAAAATGGAGGACATTGGAAGTCACACCTGAAATTTCTGAAAAGATAGCAAGTGAAGTAAAGAAACAAACCCAGGAGCCTACAGAGGAAATTGGATCAGAAATAATCTCTCAGTAAAGAAAGAAATGACAACCTTAATGAAAGAGTTGCTCAGCATAGATAGAGAAGACAGAGAAAAAAGTACAGGAGTCTGGGAAAATGATGGAAACCTTGAATGAACAGTATGGGAAAGAAATACAATGCATGAAACAAATTCAAAGTGATATACAGGAAATTTAAAATTTCACTGAAAGCTGGCAAAACTGCTTGAATGAAACTGAAGATAGACTTTCAGACCTTGAAGAAAGGATCACAGATAGTGATCATGAAAAGAAAGAACTCTTAAATAACAAGGGACCATGAAAAAACAATTCAACAGTTTCAAGATGATGCAAAGAAAAGCAATAGAAGACTAATAGGTGTCAATGAAAAAGCAGCAGTTGACACAAATGTCATAAAAAAGTATTTGCAGAATTAATAGTAGAAAATTTCTCAAGCATTGGAAAAGAATCTGATATACAGATAAGTGAGGCATATTGGACTACAAACAGCCATAACCAAAATAAAACTACACTCAGAAATATACTAACCAAGATCCCAGAAATTCAGCATAAAAACAGAGTGCTAAAAACTGTTGGAGAAAATAAACAGATACCTATCAAGGAAAGCCCATTAGAATCATGGCTGAGTTCTCAATAGAAACCCTTAAGTCAAGAGGAGCTTAGAGTGAAATATTTCAAACCCTGAAAGAAAACAACTTTCAACCCAGATTGAGGTTCCCTGCAAAACTGTCTTTCAAAATTAATGGAGAAATAAGATACTTCCATGACAAAGAACAACTGAAGAAATTTGTGTCCACCAAACCAACCCTAGAAAGAGTACTGAAAAATTTTCTAGATAGAGATAAAAATGACCACAATTCTCAGAACAACAACAGAAAGAAACAGCAGGCAGAATGAGCATTTAAACAAAGGGGAAGAGCATGGGACCAGCAACAGGAAAACAACATGACAAAGATAAGCTAACACATATCAGTTACAACTATCAATGTAAATAGACTCAATTTGCCAATAAAAAGAAATAGATTGGCAGAATTCATCAAGAAGAAAGATCCATTATGTTGTATGCAAGAAACATATCTAACTGAAAGTAAAACTCATAAATGGAAAGTGAAGGAATGGAAAATAATATTCCATGTGACAAGAACCCAGAAAAAATCAGAGGTAGCTATGCTGTTTGCAGAAAATGTGAACTTCAAATCAAAAATGATCAAAAGAGATAAAGAAGTTCATTACATCCTTGGAAGGGGAAAATTTCAAGAGGAAGAGATAAAAATCATAAATATATATGTACCAAATATGGGAATACCCAACTAAATAAGGCAAATATTAATAGACATGAAAAATCAAATATGCAATAACACAGTTGTAATGGGGTACCTTTATACCCCACTGTCACAAAGAGATAGGTCAACTAGACAAAAAATCAATAAAGAAACAGCAGAACTGAATCAAACCTGTGAACAAATGGATTTACTAGATTTTTCAGGATGTTCCACCCCAAAACACCAGAGCACACATTCTTCTCAACTGCAAATGGGATACTCTCTAAAATAGATCATATATTACCCCATAGAACATGCTTAAGTGAATGCAAAGGAATTGAAATTATCCCATGCATATTATCTGACCATAGTGCACTAAAATTGGAAATTAATGGCAAAAGATACTGCATCAACACATGGAAATTAAGTAACACTGTCCTGAACAACCAATGGGTCGCAGATGAAATTAAAGAAGAAATTAAAGAATCTCTACAATTAAATAAAAATGCATATATATCAGGGACATGGCCAATATCCCTAATGTCCCAAATGAGTGTACAGCAAAGGCTTAAATAAATGAGACAAGTAGTAGGACTTTAGGGTTCCAAGAGGATCAAGACCCTCTAGCAGAGTTCAAGACTCTGGGGGCTGAGACAGAGAGCTTCTCTGTGAAGCCCATATTTATTAGGTTTTTAAACAAAGAGAGAGTATACTGAGGAAAGGGCAGGAACTGAGCAGAACCTTAGGAGTCATTTGAAAGTCTTCTCCAAGTAGTAAATTATGCCAACTTAGGAGAACTGTCTTATTTCCATTGATGACATTTATGGTGGGAGTGAGACAGCAGGAGTGAGATGCCTGCAGCTGAAGTCTCTATCTACTTAATCGGAGTTGGAGTCAGGTGTCCTCAGCTGTGGCCTTATCTTGCCCTTTGAGGCATCTCTGGCATCACAGGCCACTACAGGTCTCAGCTAGGACCAGTGATTCATAGAGGTTCACTTACTATGAATCCACTGCCCATCTCCAGACAAGGTGCCTAGGCCTAGGATGGACTCACAGATAAACATAGGAAGTCAATTAGTTAATTTTAAATCCTGCTTAGAGCTGCTTCATAGTGGTCTCCAACACAGATAAAACATATGAGAATCTGTGGGACACAATGAAAGTGGTCCTAGGAGGGAAATATATAGCAATAAATTCTCACATCAGGAAAACAGAATGAGCACAAATAAATAACCTAACGCTGTACCTCAAGGTTCTGGAAAAAGAAGAGTAAGTCAAAAAACAAAGTGTATAAAAGGGCAGAAATTATAAAGATCAGAGCAGAAATTAATGCAATTGAGACAAAAAACAATGCAATGAATTAATGAATCGAAGAGTTGGCTCTTTGAAAGAGTAAAATTGATAAATCCCTAGCCAACCTTATCAAGAAAGTAAAGAAAAAACTCAAAATCATGCAAGGAGGAATGAAAAGGGTGAAATTACTGCAGGTCCTGTGGAAACTTAGAAGCTGTTCAATACTTACTTTGAAAATCTTTACTAGCATAGGCTGGAAACCACAGAAGACATGGACAGATTCCTGAAAATGTATAAATTATGAAAGGTGAATCAAGAAAATATAAAAAGTTTGAATAACTCAGTATTAGTTATTAAATTCAAAACGTAATTAAAAACTTGCCAACAAAGAAAAATCCAAGTCCTGATGGATTCACTGCTGAATTCGACAAGAAATTTAGAGAAGATTTAATGAAAATACTTTCCAAACTCTTACATGAAATATAAAGGGAAACAGTCCTCCCTAACTCTTTTCTGGAGGCAAGTATTACTCTGTTACCAAAGCCAGAGAAAGACCCAACCAAAAAGGAGAACTATATACCAATTTCCCTAATAAACATAGATGCAAAAATTCTAAATAAAACACTGGCAAATAGAAATCACAAATCTTCAAGAAGATTATGCACCATGACCAAGAGAAATTCATCCCAGGAATGCAGGGATGGTTCAACACACACAAATCAATAAATGTAATACGCTGCCTCAGCCGAACCAAAGACAAAAATCACATGGTCATCTCAATAGATGCAGAAAAAGTTTTTGATAAAGTCCAACAATCATTCATGATAAAAACCCTACAGAAAATACCTCAATGTGATAAAAGCCACGTATGACAAACCAACAGCCAAGAACATATTAAATGGACAAAAACTGAAAACTTTCACCCTAAAATCTGGAACAAGACAAGGATGTCCTCTATCACCACTCCCATTCAGTATAGTTCTGGAAACATTAACCAGAGCAATTAGACAAGAAAGAGAAATAAAAGGAGTAAGAAAAGGAAAGGAAGAAATTAAATTATCATTATTTGCTCTACATAGAAGACTCTACATAGAGTCTATTCTTTCAAAGAACCATAATAGTCTACATAGAAGACCCCAAAATCTCCACCAAAATCTACTAGAGTTAATAAGCAAATTCAGCAGCATAACTGGATACAAAGTCAATACTCAAAAATCAATACCATTCTTGTACACAAACAACAAACTCATGGAGAGAGATATTATGGAAATAACACCTTTCACAGTGGGATTAAAAAAGCTAAATACTTAGGAATCAATCTAACAAAGCATGTAAAATACCTATATATTAAAAACTATAGTACTCTGACAAAGGAGATTGAAAAGGATATCACAAAATAGAAAGATATCCCTTGCTCTTCGACAGGAAGAACCAACAGTGCGAAAGTGGCCATACTCTGAAAACTGCCATACAGATTTAATGCAGTTCTGTTCAAAATACCATTATAACACCTCACAGATCTAGAGAAAAATTCCTAAAATTCATTTGGAAATGGAAGAGATCTAGAATAGCAAAGACAGTCCTAGGCAACAAAGGCAAGGCAGGAGGCACCACAATGCCTGATTTGAAACTATACTACAAAACTATTGTGATAAATGCAGCATTGTACTGACAAAAAACAGACCTGAAGATCAGTGGTACAGAGTAAAAGTTGCAAATACAACTATAAACACACTCAGTCACCTTATCTTTGACAAAAGGGCCAAACTAGTTCACTGGAAGAAAGTCTCTTTAATAAATGGTGCTGGGAAAATTGACTTTCCACATACTGAAGAGTAAAATTAGACCCATGTCTATCACCATGTACTAAATTAAAGTCAAAATGGATCAAATATATAAATACTAAAGCAGAAACACTCAATCTACTGGAAGACAAGGTAGGTAGAAATCTTGAAGACATAGGAGTAGTCAAAGATTTCATGAACAAAAAGCAAACCATATGAGAAGTACTTCAAAGAATCAACAACTAGAATCTCATCTGATTAAAAAATTTTGCTGGGGCATCACCTACCTACCAAGCATGAAGTCATGAGTTTGATTCCCGGTAGCAAAATTAATAAATACATAAAAAGTTTTTAGACATCAAAAGAAATCACCAACAGAGCAAAAAGAAAACCCACAGAAATGGGAAAAAATTAGCTAACTATCCCTCAGAAAAAGGACTTATATCTAGAACATATAAAATATTTAAAAACATAAGGCCCCCCAAAAATGACTCAATCCAAAAATTAGAATATGAGATAAACACACTTTTCTAAGATGAAGAAATACAAATGACAAATAAATACATGAAGAAATGTTCACCATCACTGGTCATTTGAGAAATGTAATTTATTATTGATAACAATCTTTAATCTCTCTAAGGCATTGATAATTTGAAAAGCACTACACAAAAACATTACTAACCATATTAAATTCTAATAGGATTTTCATGCTTAATTCATCTTGCATGAATTACAAATATTAATATGACAGATTGCACTGGAAGATACATGAAATAGAAATGAACCTACACTTGAAGAGATTTATTTTTGCTTTATTAATTCATGCTACTTCTTAAAGGGAGCATTCAAAAGCAGCATTATACTACAATAGATTATTATTTTTAAATATTGTTCCATTGAGTGGAAAAAGACATGCAGTTTAATTTGCAAATACTCCTAATAGTCATTCTCCTCCTCTGTAAAATTTCTAAACAGCCTTGAGAAATGTAAATTAAAACAACACTGAGATTCCATCTCACTCCAAAAAGAATGACTGTTACCAAAAATTCAACCAATAACAAATTTTGGGGGGCCTGTTGGGGAAGAAGGAATATTTTTCCATTGTTAGTGGGAGTGTAGAGTGGTACAACCACTGTGGAAATCAGTGTGGAGATTCCTCAAAAAACTAGAATTGGATGTCCCATTCAATCCAGCTATTTCCCTTCCAGATATATTCCCAGAAGAATAAAATACTTCATGCCATAGTGATATATGTGCACCTATGTTCATAGCAGCACAATTTGTAATAGCTAAATCCTGGAAGCAACCCAAATAACCATCAACCATGGAATGGATGAAAAAGATATGGCATTTTGATACAATGGAATATTACTCAGCTATAAAGAAGGATAAACTAGAGGCTTTTATTGGTAAATGGATGCAACTTGAGACCATATTCATAAGTGAAATAAATCATACTCACATGTGTAAATATCATATTGTCTCCCTAGTGTAAAAAAAAACCTAAAAGAGTAAATATGATCTAAAATGTACAATAGATATTGTGAAAATAAAAGGGAAAGAAAGTGCTCAAAAGGGAAGAACAAGTGATATGGGGAAAAGAGAAAAGAAACAAGGAAAAAGATGATATCTATATATGCATATATACATATATATGTGTGAGTATACATATGTATATATATATATATATATATATATATATATATATATATACAAGATAGATGACTGTACTATTAATCTCTGTTGGTTCATAAAAAAGAACAATTCATGTTTTCATCATTTGATCATTTTTTCATGCCTAAATATTATAAACCAAACAACTACTTTTAAGATAACAATATGCCACATAATAACTGGTGTTAAACATTTTTCAATGTCAAAGGAAGCTCATAGGAAACAAACAAACATATAATGCATAAAGTAAAGATTCTGCTATAACATAAAAATGATTAAACCTATCAATAAAAAGAGATCGTCAGATTGGGTTTAAAATGCAAGCTCCCAAAATATGGAGATAAGGAGATATTTGTATTTTTTTATTTTAGAAAACAGAACAGAAAAAGGATAGAAATGATACAGGATTTCAAAAAAGTAGTAGGAAATTAACACTACTTAATACATTATATATTGTTATCTTAGAAGAAATTACTCAGGTTACAAGATCTAGGCTTAAAAAATGGTCAATCAAACAATGATAGCACAAACTGTCCCTTTTGATGAACTAACAGAGATTTGCAGTATAATTATCTATCTTGTATATATATATATATATATATATATATACACACACACACAAATATATGTATACTTATTTACATATAATCTTTTCCTTTCTTCCTTTTCTCCTTTCCCCTATCCCAGTTCTTTCCTTTTGAGCACTATCTTTCCTTTTTATTATCACAATATGTATTGTACATTTTGGATCTTATTGCTCTTTCAGTTTTTTTTAAACTATGGAGACAATATAGTATTTACACATGAGTTTGATTTTTTTCACTTTTTTTTATAGTTGTCTGCTGAAAATGTTTAATACTCCTCTGACCTCTCCTGATCCTTGACTGGGGAAGCTGATAAAAAAGTCTGAGTGCCTCTCCCTTCAGTGCCGGGGGAAGATGCAAACCTCACAAACCTCACCATGACCCCTTCCCTAACCATATCAACACTCCAGCCAGTCTTTTATTGCTCTCTAAAACCATGGGTATCATTGCTGAGAAGTCTGCACCTCTCCACATCAAAGAGTGTAAAAATCATGTGAAATAAAACTTCATTTTTTTTCTGGTGGGAGACGAATATCATCAGTGTTGACTTACAAACCAAACTTTGGGTGAAAAGACATTACAAACATAAATATATAGGTTAAATGTATATGGAAAAAGATATAGCTCACAGATACTAAAAAGTCATTGGGTAGACAAATTAATATTAGATGAATGAATGTTGAAAAATTCTTTGGAAGGATTGTTCAAAATCCCAGTGGTCAAGTCACTCTCTGGTAAAATTAGAAATAAAGTTTTCTTGGGTCTTGAAATCAGCACACCTACGTTATTTTTTCAGTGTTCAAACTTTTTTGTGGCACCGGGGATTGAACTCACAACCTCGTGCCTGCCAGACAGGCACTTAAGCCACTGAGCCAAACTTCTGGCCCTAGTTTTTTGAGGCAAGCTCACCCTATTTTGCTCAGGCCGGCCTTGTGCTCATGTTGTAGCCCAAGCCAACCTCGAACTAAAAACGCTCCTTCTACCTCAGCCTCCCGAGTGCTGGGATTAAAGGTGTGCACCACCACACCCGGCCCAATAAAAAACTTACAGATATTTCATGATTAATTAGTTAATTTTTTGCTTGTTTGGTACCTGGGATCGAACTCACAACCTCACACTTACATAGCAGGCGCTTATGCCACTGAGCTAAATCCCCAGCCCCTTCAGTTTTCAAACTTTCTAATGAATACCTTTGATTCAGAATCAGAGTCTGAACAGTGTGATATGTGTATTTTCCAAGTTACTGGAATCAATTAAAAAAAACCCTCTGCTTTAGTATCCTTTATATTTATGAACATAATTTGATGAGAAACTTTGGAAATCACAACTTTCATTTGTTATTATTATTTATGCCACCCCAAATTGTAGAAGATGAAATGAGTCAAATGCCAGACAACTTTGAATGATTTTTCTTATGTTCTGGAAACCCTTTCTCTCTGCTTCTCTCTCTGTCTCTCTGTCTCTGTCTCTGTCTCTGTCTCTGTCTCTGTCTCTGTCTCTGTCTCTGTCTCTCTCTCTCTCTCTCTCTCTCTCTCTCTCTCTCTCTCTGTGCAGTCTTCTGGTCTCAGCCTCCCAGAATGCTGAGATTACAGGCATGGGCCACCATGTCTGGCTCTACAAATTCACTTTCTTTAAAAGCCACATAATTTCATACTCTATAGCAATCAGAATGCATATTACATGTCTCAGTCACATCAGTATTTCCATCATTGTAAAAACATAAAAAATCCAATCAACTTCTTTTTACAAAATAATTTATTTTTAAAAATTACTCCCCATTGCCATCAAATTGTTTTTCATCCAATTCATTAAATCACAATAAAACAAAACTTTAGGGACAAACCACATCAAATACACAGTCCCCTATATATCACGTAATGTCCCACAGAAAGCAACAGTGTAAAAAGGAAAATAGGCTCCCTTCCAGCAGGAGGCTCCTGGGCTGCTGGTGATGAGATATTGTAGAAGTTGAGTGAAACATAAACCATACTGAATGGTTCAGTGAGAAACCAATATCATATATAGACCTCTATGGTACTTGGAAAGGGCAAAATGATTGTCCATGACCTGAAAAGGCTAAACTCTCTGCACTTTATTCTTTTCTAATCTTTGTACTTTCTGGGTAAGTTCCTAAGAAGCTTCAGATAAAAGGATAAAGGAGTCCCTCCTCCCAGGCTTCCCTGTTCCTTGTCTTCTGTCGAGGGCCCTTTGTACTCGAGACCTTTCCCCCAGTTATGAATCCCAGTGCTCCTTCCTCCAAGCCCATCTCCCTGCCCCTGGCAGAAGTGGGGAAAGAGGGATTCAGGTTCAGGCCTTGCCCCTGGGATGCTGACCTTACGGGTGCTGCCCCAGGTGACTCACGCTCAGATGAGCTTCCCATCCCTCTGCTGGGATTGATTCTATTGTCATAGTTCTTATGCTTTGTTAACATGCAAGTTAAGAATGCACATTTTTTATTTGCTGAAAAAGGAAAGGCAGGGAGAGGAAAACCTACACAATGGACTTGCCATTCAACTGTGTCAGAACACAGACACAAGTGGATTCACTGGTTCATGTTCCCTGGATGGGTGGGTTAGAGCTCAATACTGGACTGAGGGTTGGGTAAGTGGGGAAACAGAATTGGTGTGGAAGAGCCATGGCCATGAATGTTCAGGGTGATGAGGGCCCAGCCCAGATAGCTGCATGGGTCATGCTTATGATGTTGCTGTAGCATACCTTGGGGTCCTGGGGAGCTGGCCTTTATACCTTGACCTGTGTGAAACGTTAAAAAAAGAAATAACCCATTTTCTGTAGGAAAAGTCCACAGGACTCTTCCCTTGTGTATTGTCTACTGACAGCCAAAAGGTAGCAGTATAACATGGATTATGGTTGTTCATTCCCTAGAAGCTATTTTAAAAAAAGTCTCAGGTTGGGAACTTCATAAAGACAGGATAATATACCTCACAGCTCTGAAGGTTCAAGATCATGGTGCTAGCCTCTGCTTGCCCATGTGAGGACTTTATTGCATTTCAGTGGTAAGAGCATGTTCAGAAAAAAGCAGATGGTGATGCAGGCAGCCAGAGACCTGGCAAGGGCCAGACTTGATTCATTTTATAATAACCATTCTTACGGTATCTAGCCTAGTCTTGTAAGAACTACACTGATCTCTCCTGAGGATGGTGGCACAGATGACCTAATTACATCATAATAGGCCCACATCATCATTTTACGGCACCTTGCAATGAAGCCACGCTGGACAGGTTTCCAGCATGCAGACCCCTGGGAAGAACTGTCAAACCATATTCAAACCACATCATAGTAAGGATGATGTGATTGAAGATTTGGTTAGCTGTCTATTCAGCTATCTGTATGTCAGTCTGCCATTGACAGTCATTTATCTTCGCTGTCCATTTATAAAATTGTACTTAAATCTCTAACATTTGCCCCATAGAATTTTACATATATATATATATATATATATATATATATGAGTTCAAATTCATTCACTGAATGCTTCAGATAAGTTTAATTTGGATTTCTATTAGTACATCCAATAGAGTCCTTATTAAAATAATTGACATATTAGACAATTTGTATTCTTTCATTTTTTATATAACCCATAGTACATTTATTTGGAGCAATCTTGTTTCCTTCACTTGATATTAAGATATTAATGACTGGTCCAAATATTTAAGCTTTAAATTGCGTATAATGAACATATAAAAATATATAAATATGTACACAAACATATATGAAAGATAAACATTATGCCTTGATTAATTTCCTATAAATTGACTTCTTGACTCCTGGTCAAGACACAGAGTATTATCAGCATCCCAGATATAGTCCTGTGATCAAAACCATGTCCTGCATACTACTCCCTCCCTGCCCATCTACCCACAGTGGTACCTATTAACCTGGCTCTTGGCAGGATGTGTTAGCTTTTCCACTTTTGTGTTTTATATCACTTGAAGCACATACTCTTGCCCCTGACTTCTTTCTATCAACATTGTGTTTGTGAGATTTCCCCTATGTGTTGAATATGGATGAGGCTTGCTCCTGATCAGTGTGTAAGGCATTCATGGTAGAAATGAGCCAACATTTGTCCATTCCACAGCAGTGAACATTTGGATACCACATGAATCTGTTCAGATGAGCATAACCAAACCCACAGGCAGAGTGACTGAAACCATATAAATTCACTTTAGCATAGTGCTGGAGACTAGGGCTTCCACACCAAGGTATCTACTGACTTGGCTCCTGATGAGGACTGTCTTTGTTGTTTGCAGGTTTTATCACTTTTTGGTCCTCACATGGCTGTGTGTGTGTGTGTGTGTGTGTGTGTGTGTGTCTGCACAGGAGAGGAACTTTCTGATAGTCCTTCTTTTAAGAATGTCAAATCAATTCTACTTGACTAGAATCTTTATGGCCAACTCAACATTGTCTGCCCCTATATATGCTCTGTCTCCCAAATATATTTACTCTGGATGAATGCTGAATCTTCAGCATAGAGTTTGAGGAGTGCCATAGTTCAGGCTAAGACAGATCGTCTCTAGTTAGAGGTTATGACAGACTATGTTGTCATGAGTACACTAGAACTTGTCTGTATTTTTTTTCTTTTTGAGGTAAGGTCTCATTGTGTATTTCAAACTGGTCTTGAATTCACTGTGTAGCTCAGGCTAGCCTCCAACTCACACTGATTCTCCTGCCTCAGCCCGCTGAGTGCTGGGATTACAGGAGTGTAACACAGTGCCCAGCTAGATTCTGTCTTTTAATAATGACATTCATGTAATTCTCATGTGTTTATACATAAGTGTGGCTTTGCTATGCATACAGGCTCCATAAGTTAACTTTTAACAGACATTCCAAATTTTTTGCAACTTTGTTGTATCAATTTGCACTCCTATCAGCAAAGGAAGAGCAACTTTGCATTGTTGTTAATTCTTGGTGTCTTCATATGGATTGCTTCACTTGGGTGCATGTTCATGACTTTATAATTCCTTAACTAATTTGGCTTATGCCATGATTTACAGAATGTCATTTGACTCAATAAGTCACTAAGTGAGGGGGAAAAGCACCATTCATGGTGTTTTTGTAACATAAGACCCAACATAACCTGGTCAATCTCTGTGACCACTTGCTAGGTGACCAGGTATGGGCTCCATATAGGTCCTCGTTATTGCAGCCACATCCATGGTGTCAGAAACTGCTTACTTTGAACTTCTGATTTCTGAACAGAAACACATTGCATTGATCCCTGTGAAGGGCTTTATGGTGCTTAGATGTAAGTAGGTGGTCAGAGTTTTAGGGGTCATTCCAGTTATATAACATTGAAAGAGAGACTGTGGGAAACTCTTGCCTGGGATGATCTCAAAGGTAAGGACTACATTGCTTATGGGTAGGTGTGAGATAAATATCAGCCACTCTATTTTTTAGTTTTGTGTCAGTGCCAGAAGTGTGTTCTGTCTCCACTTTCCATGAGGCCTTCCTTCCTTCCTTCTCACCTACTACCACTTCCTTAGCTCTAAACACAGTTCTCACTGCTCTGTACCCAGTGCAGCTTCCCAAGAGCTATCGTCTCCTCTGTGTTTGTTCCTGTGTGTCAGTTGTATATTTAAAAACTTTATCAATTTGTCTTTCTAGTAGGATTTCAGGATGGAATACAAATTGTATGATCTCTTTTCTCTTACAGGAAGTGGTAGAGTGATTTTCTCAAACTTAAACTTTAAAAACAATATTTTTCTGCATTTTTGATAATTATGCTGTATCCCATGGAATGAATAGTCAGTGATTTAAAACTTTGTTATTCTGATTATTTCAGATTTTACTATTGTCAGCCTCACACAGGTGAAGATCTGATATATTCCTTTTAGGGCTTACACAGAATCATTCACAGTGATCAGTGCTTTACAAACTTTGGTTTTCTTATTATTTAAGTGTGGCCAGACCAGGAGATGATTGTCCTTGGAAAGTAGTTTGTTGCTTACTTTTTGAATGTGGGGGACACTCCAGGCCTTATGAATAGGTGCCATGTGGGGACCCTGATCTCAGCAGGAAGTGGTGGTGAGGTAAGGGATAAGAACTTTGATTGTGCTTTCTGTGGGAAGGAAGAAGCATGGTGAGCATGCAAAGAATTGAGTGGTTTGAAGAATTTCAGTGGACTTCAGGGCATGGGTGCTGTTCCCTCTGACACCATTCTCTAGAGTGATTAGGGCAAGGAGTAAGTGGCCCAGCATATGGTAGTCATAAAGGCAGTGATTGCGAATGTAGCTCTGAATGAGTTAGTTTACCTATAAAAGGCCTGACCATAGATAAGTGACTGAGATTCTCTAACAATAAGCTTAGCTCAGTAAGGGTGTAGTCCAACAAGCATTGTGGAGATCTCATTACACCTGTGACTTTCCCAGGTGAAAACAGAGAGAAGCTTCAGCAATAGACCCTGGGATTAGGGAAAACCTTTGTGCAGTCCAGCTTAATATAGAAGTGTATATCATTCCTTCTTGTTGAGTCTTGTTCAAACTCAGAAAAACAAGCCTTCCAACACAGAGGTCTTAGCCATGTTTACAAAAGAGAGCTCCTGTTCCACCCTCCCAATGAGTGTTTAGAAGGGTTTCTTTGTGTATAATGTTGCTGATTCCTACAGATGACCTACCTGCTTCTGCCAGATTCTCTTTTGGGAAACACCCTTCGCATTTCTTAGTTCCCTGGATTAAAGTCTTTCAATGAGTCTCCATTGTGAGGGGATAAACTCTGTTCATGGGTGTCATAGCTCTTCTTCCTCTCTTTACCAATCCAATCCTACTGGCCTCCCTAAAAAGTGCCCAAACCTGCCCTGCACTACTGCCAATGTTCTCTCTGTTTTGCTCCCCTAAATCCTGCCCATCTGTTACACCCATTACTGTCATGAGATGTCACAGAAAATTTTGGGCTTTTATGATAATCCTTAGAAAACACACACAAAATATTTTTCTGAATTGTGGTCATTCTCTTCATCAAACAGTTTAAAATATAAAATACAGATTTTGAGTTTTGCTGAAACTTTCCCAGATAATAGTCAATCTTAATTTTTTGGTTCTAATATTTTCCATGTCTTTCCGAATCATTTTATTTTCCTTTTTGATAAAAATAATCTGGAAAAAACACTTTACAGAATCCCTTAACATATGAGGGCTTCTATTATAATCAATTTTTTTATTTGAATCAGAGACATGCAAAAATTCAGTGTTTATCTAAACACAATGCAGTTATTCCTGGAGTTATACAATGTCTTTTTACATAGTGCTCAAACTAAAACATTTATGTAAGGGTTATGTATTTATTTTGCTGTATATTGGGAAAGCAATTCCAAATTAAAGTTATGACAGCAATAGTGACAGAGATTTTTGTGCATGCTATAAAATTTCTAATTTTCTTCATCACATCCTTCCTTAGCACTGGATTGATCACATGACCGCATTTCCCAACAGAAGGCAGTGGAAATGAGGAAAGCCACATTCAGGCTGGCCCCTGAAAACACCCACACTAACTACTCCATGCTCCTGTCACCTCCCACTGACTGGAATCCACACCATGATAATTTTAGAAATCATAGGTAAAAGATGGCAAAGCTGTCATAGTCTAGATTGGGGTCAGTGAACTACAGCCCAAAGGTGAAATGTGACCCATTGTTATATTTTTAAGAAGTAAAGTTGTACTGAAACACAGTCATGTTGAATTGTTCTTACCATCATCCCTTGTGTCCACTACAACAGCAGAGTTTCCACAGAGAATGCGTGTCCTGCAAAGCCTGTATATTTACAGTGCATCATTTACAGAAATGCTCCTGTATTAGGTGATATGCTATGTACCCCCAAGTCCTCATATACTTTTTATGGGGCTGAGTCTGGTGCTTGTTACTGGTTTGTTGTCTGGCATGGGGACTGGCAATGTGAGTGCTGCACCCGCCCAGGTGTGGAGCTGAGATAGTGTAAGGGAAGGCGGGTCTTCCTCTTGCTCGCTTCCATGCTTCTGCCCTCTCTCTTTTGCCGGTGCACCTCGCGGTTGTGGTTGTGGCTGCCATGAATGGCAGCCCTGCCACGCTATGCTGCCTTGGAGCCAACTAAGTATGGACTGAAACTCCCAAGAAATCATAAGAAATAAACCTTTCCTTCCCTATTTTGGGCATCAGGTATTTTGTCTCTGCAATGAGTAAAAAGTAACTAAGACAGCTCCCAACCCTCTAGTCTACCTACATGGAAAACAGGGACTTTGCTGATCCGAGCAGCTCAGTAATTTCTAACATGAGCAAATCTGAAGCATTGAAATACTGGGCATATTTAATGCCACACTTGACCCCACTCTCACTCCTACATTCTTCCTCACAGTACTAGAGTGATTGCCAGTACTCTACTTCCTTCAGAGGGTCACTTGTGCATAACAAAGGTAGCTCCACCCTCTGGGCGTCACCTGCAGGACAAATTTTCTCTCAGAGGCTCTGAGCCAGTTGCAGGACTAGACTGATTTCAGGGAGTCTGACCCCTATTTACAATGCAGCATGAAGAGCTGTGGAAAATGCAAACATAACGTGTACTACAATTTCTGCCCAGTGACATGAATGTCAACAAGAAAAGTTACCTGAAGCTCCAGGCAATGACTGCTGTGGTGATGACCTTGACAAACTCACTGTCTGCCCCTCAAAGCAGGTGATCATTATGATAGTTAAGGCTGTCACGTTCTCATGTCTTTGAATAACTAAATAGTTATCTTATAAAACAGATGTATGCTTACTCTAATTTTATAAAGTATAGTGATACATTTTACATGCTGACCTTCAGTTTGCTGTAGACTTTATAGCTATGAAAAGGACATAAAATTCCCTTTAAATGAATAGGTTAAAATAAAAAGAGTCAATTCAGTTAAAATTATTACTAAGTATACAAGTAGTATGTTGATATCATGTCAGCACTTCCATAAGAAGTAGAGACAGACTTTTAAAGGAGTGATAAGTAAACAGGGGGCATTGCAATGTGAAACAAACACGGCATGGAAACCATGTTTGAAAGCAGTTAATGAAACACGCTAAAGGCAAAATGAAACTACCTTGAAACAACAATCCTTGGCCACAAGGATGGGTAATAGGGATTCACAGAGTCAGTCATTAGTAAAGAGGGTACCAGTTCAAGGTTGAAGAAACACTGCAATCATCATAATGGTGGTGGTCTATACAGGTTGTGATTTTGGCAGAGTATTTTGTGACAATATTTGTTATCCTGAATTCATGCATGAGATGCCCTTATCATGACAATTTCATAGGACTTATTTTTTAAAAATTAGTGCTCAGCACAAGCAACTCAATTTGGACTTAGCAAGTTTTATAATAAAAAAGTAAAACTATAGTGAAGATAATAGAGTCTATGAACATGGCACATATCTGCTTTGTAAAATGCCTGGAATCAGAGATTTTGTGGTGCACGATGTTGATTAATGGTGAATAAGAGCACGTTTTTCAGAGGCCCCTCTTTGTCTTACCCTGTCTTTCCACAAAGGATCCCACATGTCACCCAGTGGATTTCCAGACATCTGGCCTCTCAATGCAATGATCTCTAACACAGTTTGTACCTGACCATTCCCATGACTAATAAGCAAAACTGAGTGAAGTGTCCAGTAGGACATGGACTTTGTCTTTTCTAATGTCTTATCTATTAAATTCCCTCCATATATCTATGAACTGAGAAAGTTAATAGCGTGGATATAATTTAGGGTTTCATTTTGGATCCCATAGAGATACCTCCTCTTTAAAATACTGCCCAACTTCATAGGATTTAAGGCTATTTCTTATAAGTTTATTTTAAAAGCACAGATCTACATGGGAAACTTTAGAGCAGTGACAGCGAAACTTTTAAAAACTGAGAGCCCTAACTACAACCCAAAGCCCATTTATTTATCACAAAGGGCCAACACTGCCCTCACGTGTGCTGTTATCTGATGCTTGGATGTTAGGGTGATGCTGAGGCAACTTGGCTCCAGTATCTACCATGAAGGTTCTGTGCACCTGCTGCAGAATGCATGCAATAGGTTTGCCACCTTAGAGAGTTCCCCAGAGAAGCAATAATCTTAGTCGACAACTTCTTAAGCAGAAAGAGATATAAACTACAGATAAAGAGATACAGGGGCATTGGACTAATTAATCAACCATGGCATTTAGTGTGAGGCTTATTAGACTCCAGGAGCAAGGAATGGGCTTCGTCATGCACCCAGTACTGCCAAGAAGTGACTGCTTGTTTGCAGAATTGACTGGAGTCACAGCTGGGCACATGACTGGATAGTGAATTTGGGGAATAGTTCATTCTTATCTTTTTATGTTTTGCTAAGAAAGCACTGCACAATCTTCATCACCCAAGAGTCAGTGTTTGCTAGGTTTCAAAGGGCAATTGGCTAGGGCAAACCTAAAATAGTTAACATGTGTGGATGTGTGTGTGTACATGTATGTGTGTACATACATGTGTGCAAGTGGCTTGCTAAGTAATTGGAAATCACCTTATTGCCTCCTTAGGTAGATAGCCACAATGATTATACCCTATAGCTAAAGACAGGGTTTATTTATTAGGAAGTTTTTATTATAATTTTTCTCTCCATGAATAAAAGTAAAAAGCATGCCACAGCTCAAATCATGCTCTGATCAAATAGATCATTTCTGGGGACTACTTATGATCCTGTCAGGAAGTCCTCAACTTATCTCATGGCCCCACAGCCTACCACAGTAGCTAGGATGACTTCCAATGAACATCCTGTGGTAAATTTGGGTCTCCAGAAGCTTGAATTCAGCCCAAATGTATGTTCTTAGACAAAACCTCTTTGAGCCTCTTTGGATTTCCATTTGCTGCATGATTGCTGGATGTGCTGTGTTTCCTGATGCCCATACCTGTCTGGCCTGCACAGGAACAGGCTGGCTATGGACCATAGGAAACAGATTTAACATTCCCCTCCCGTAGGTAACCGCCTCCTCTTCTGGTCTTTCCTCACTCTTCAACTTTCTCCTCTTCACCCTGGGCCAATGGACTGACAATATAATTTTGAAAAATCCAGGTATTTTGCTTGAAAGTAAGACTAGAGGTTATAATACCTCCCTGGGTATTAAGCAAGAAGAATGACTGCCAGCCACCATAAGGTAGAAATCTCAAGCTTGAAGTTCTTGTCCCATCTTCGACATTGAGTTTCTGTGTGATCTTAGGCAATGCCTATTACATATAGCCCTTAGTTTTTTCCTGGGTAAGAGAAAAATCATTTGATTGAATTTATGTTTTAATCTACATATGCTCTTCTAAAAATGTAAAGTGAAGTTTAAAGAATAGAAATTAATTTTCTCACATATCTCAGGACTGAAAATTCAGACCAAGATACCAGAGTTGTTTTCTCTGAGGTCTTCCTTGACTTTCTGAAGGCTATCCTTTTCTAGTCTTTACATGTAATGTGCCCTCTTTTCACCCATGTCCCTGGTGTCTATATGTCTGCATTTCTTCTTCTTTTGGGAAACTGTATCAGGTTACATTAGAGGCCACCTGAATGACCTTGAATTCCTGTAACATTCTTTAAAGATTCTGTTTCCAAGTATGTTTACAGACTGAGGTACTTGGAGATAGAGCTTGAATATACAAATTGTAGTGGTACAGTTTAACCCTTAACATGGTGTATGCATTATTTGACTATGGTGTGGAGTATCCTTTGCTTTATATAGAGATTCTCTAAAAGCAAACCTAGACAAAGAGTCAAGTCCAGGGTCACTACTTTATTTGAGAGTTACAGGAAAAATTGATGTGAGTAAGTATATGCTGTATAGATATGAAGGTAGCCCATAAGTGTCTATTACTCAGTCAATTTCCACTGTGGGGGAGTGGAGTTTAATACTTTGAGAAAACTGGGAGAAAGAATGTGTGTCTCAGTCAGCCTATCAAAAGCATAGAGTTGACATATTTTCACAAATGCTTTCTTGAAAATTTCATATTTTTGTTGTGGTAAACACACATCCAATTAGTCTGTGGGAGATCTGGTATAGCTGATTTTTTCAGAGCTCTCCCTCTATTCCACCCCTTCAAAGTGCTAGAGCATTCCTGCTGATTCTCCATTCATTCCTTTATTGAAAGACAGATACTTCAGATGAAGGGAATATGTGAAATCCCTAGCATTCCAGTCTTCTGTGTATCAAATGGCTTTTCTTCATGTCTGAGAAATCCTTCATGCAGAGAAGGAGCTCCTGGCTGTTGGAAGTCATCACAGCACTGAGGTTGTGAAGCCCATGGAGAAACCCAGCTGCTAACAGCATCTACTATACAATTCTGGTTTTGAATTCTGTTCAGAGGTCACTGTGTGTGAATGTATGCACATTTACTCAGGGAAAGGAACAGGATCCAAACTGCCAAAGTCTGCTGTATCATTGACTATAAACTTTTGCAATCTGCCTGTATTCTTAAGGTCAGTTATTCAAAGCTGTATAATAGCTCTAACATAATAGTAATCTTTTATTGCTCACTTAAAATTGTTGGACATCAGAGAGCAGCTCAGGTCCAAGTACAGATAAGAACTCCAACTGCTGCTCTCTTCCTCAAACCTCTTGGTCCTGAGAGTCTTTTCCTAGTGTTTTTTGGAGAGATAAGTGTAGAGAAGGAATAGCTGCCTATTCATCATGCTGGCCTTGAAACAACCGACTTATGTTGCTCCTCCACTGGCAATAACAAACTTCATGACTCCAGCTAGATGCTGGGGATCACACCATTTGGTTCCTGGGCAGGCAGTGTCTTCCCAGAACAAAGTCTACTCTGAGGGAGGGAGAATGTGTTATTTGAATGGTGAGTAATTGCCTCTCTGCCATGCCACTACCTCTCCCAAGAAACTAGGACTTTTGATTCCTACCAGTTGTTGCTCTCTGAATAGCTCCCCAGGAGGAAAGCCCATTCTTCTTGGTTGCCTAGAGGGTCCAAGCAGAACCATCGGGAAGTAGTAGCACTTTAAAGGGGTAAGTGGTTGGAAGATACCAGAGAAGAAACATCATAGCAGATCTGTCAGAGACCAATCAATGTTGGTCTGTCAAAATGACCAACGCTACAGCATAGTGGTTAAGATTTAGGCTGCATGGTCACACAGGTTTTGCCCAGTCTTCAACTCTTCCTTTTACATCTTGACTGATTTGGGGGCACTTTCTTAACTATACGGAGTCTCAGGAGTTACTACTATTGATTGCTTCAAATTGTTCTAAATGCTGACATCCTGCACAGAGAACAGTGAGTACAATGTTTGTCACACAGTGAGCTCTTGAAAAGTATTTGTCAAGTGAATGTATGAATGGATAAAAATTGACACTGAAAGTAAGTGAAAGCACAATTATGCAACCACTAAATGGCTGTTGCAATACTAATTTGTTGTAAATATTCCAGAATTTTTTGTGATATATGTATCATTACTAAAGCAAATCCCTATATATACACCAATTTTAAAATATTTTATTTTGTAATAAGTAATTTATTATTACTTTATTATTACTTTTATTAATTTATTATTTTGTTAATGAGACTTTATAAATAATGTGTCATAAAATTCACCTTCTAAATGTACACCCTTCAAGACTTCATAGTATATTCACAGAGATATCCAGACATAAACTCTGTGTAATCCCATAACATTTTCATACTCCAAAAGGAAATCCTGTAACCATTAGCAGTCATTTTTCACAACCCTTCACTTTCCTGTTCCCAGGCCCTAGCAGGCAGTAATCTTTTTTTATATATCTATCATTATGTGTAGTCTGCAAGTTTCATGTAAATAGACTCATACATTCTGTGGCCTTCTGTGCCTGACTTCTATCATTTAGCATAACATTTTCAAGTTTAACCCACACCGAAGTATGTTGTTTATATGGCTGAATAGAAATACCTTTCATCTGTAGACTAAGTTGTATTTATTCATTCATAATTCATGAACAATTGGGCTGTGGACCCTTCTGGGATATTAAAAATAATATTGTTGTTAGTGTTCTTATTTCCTTATGTCCCATGCTTTTGGTTCTCTTGGTTATACACTTACAACTGGAATTTCTGGGCCACTTAGAAATATGTCTAACTTCCAGAAATACTGAAAAACTATCTCCCAAAGTAGCCATAACAGTTTTAAAACTTGTTTTTCATTCCCCATAGATTATTGTGTCTTTTCATGTCAGTATATGTAGGTGTACATCACTACCATGGATGAATGCATAGCATTTGGTTTATCAGTGCTACCAGGGTATATATAAATATTATATTTTGTAGGTCTTTGATGGCTCTGTAATGGGAATTTCATCATCTTTGTGTTCCCAGCAATTTGTAAAGAACACTTTCCCAGGTACACCCAGAGCATTCTGCATGCCCCTTATTTAGTGCACCCCCCTATTCACACACACATTTGTCTTGTCAACTACATAAAAATGTCCTTGAGAAGAGGGACCATGTCTCGAAGTCCTCTTTGTTTCCACAGCACCATTTTGGCAGAAGTCTGAATAACAGATAGATAAATGGAAGAATAGTGATCAGAGCCAAGTATGTCAAGGGAAGCTAAGCTACTTGGCAGAAATACTCTTAATGTAATTTAGTCATAAGGAAGGGGATGAGCTGAAACTTAAGACCTCTTCCAAATACAAGAGGTTAGAAATCTATGAGATACTATCTCAGGGAGCCTAAGATAGTGTCATCACCTCCCAACTGAGCAACTCAGACTGTGAGCTGATCCAAACATCCCCAACTGTTCTGTGGACTCCAGACTACAGCTTCGCTGGGCTTTAAGCCATTTTCCTCCTGGTGTCTGCTTTTGGGAAGCTCTTAATGTTAGGCTAAACTAAGGTGCAACTGAGGCTACTGAGGCAGGCAAAATTGAAACAACATGCAAGGACTTTATTGCCGACTGGGTGGAATCAGGCCAAAGGCAAAAAGACCATTGGCACCGAGCAAGGGGTGAGGACATGTTTTTATAGGGCAGTTTAGGTAGAGGAGGGAGGTATTGCTGAGCGGGGATGCAAATTTTGGGTTGCTAAGTAGGGGGTCTAAGGCTAGGTGATAGACAGTGTTGGGTACAGGGGATGCTGGCAGGCACAGCATGTCTCTTGTGGTTTTTCATGGAACCAGCTTTTTGTAGGTTGAGCTGTATGGGGACAGCTGCTGGCTTCCTGTTGAACATCATGCACCCCTAGGTGTGAATAACAGATCTGTTTGGGTTTTATTTTTTCTCCTAGGTTGGGCGAGGGTCTAGTTCAGAGACCTAACACATAATATACTAAGATCAGAGTCCAAAAGGGAGAAATGCTTATGCAACAAGTTGTTGGACACCTTTGTGCCAATTTGTAATCTGAGTGTAGAGTTCAAAGTATTCACGTAACAGGTAGATAAACTTTGTGTGGGTGGCTGTTCAGTTAAAAAAGAGAACTCTATGGATGGGTGGGGCATGGAAGTCTCGTGAAAGAATCCTGTGGAGTGCTTTGTAAGAAGAACTTTTCTATCATTTTAGATTATGCAAATGGACAGGCTGGGTGGGACTCCAAAGCATATCTTCAAAGTGGGACCAGAAGAAGTGCACCTCCTTAGATCAGAACAGAGATCTCCTTGGCTCCCAAGCTGTCGTCCTTCCATGATGTGGCTTTATGGTCTGATCCTGGTACTTCTTGCTACTTGCACAGCTTGGGGTGAGTCATTCAGAAATACAAGTATCTGGGGTTATGGGACATATTTCAGAATCTTTGTTTTGAGCAGAGGTGGGTGGAGACGCTATAAGGGCAAGTCTGTGAAAGGTCTGTTCATGCTCTGGATGTTGACTTTGAGTACCCCAGGCCAAAGAGCTCCAGGTCTGTGCATAGTGAGACACAGGAGAGGGTAAACACACTGAGCCTCAAGGACACACACCGGTGCAGAAGTACAATGAGCTAACCTCATGGCTCATGTATGAGAATTTAGAATCTAACATTTCCACTTTCATTCTTAGTCAAGAACTGACTATGTCGTGGAAAGTGTTTCAGTATATTTGAGCAGTGTGTCCTTGGATAAGGCAGCTAACTTTCCTGTACTTGGGTCACTCCATCTCTAAAGCAAGGATGTAAGTATTATCTACTTCAGTGGGTGGTAGTGAGGATGGATCAGACTGTGGATTCTGCAGTACTTAGGATGGCCCTGGTCTTAGAAGAGGTGCAGGAAAGTATTGAACCAACAGGCTAAAGTGGAACAGAGTGTATTAACAGAGAATTTGTGGCAAGGTCAGGCCAACATATCAGGACTCAGTTGCCACTGAAAAGATTATTTGTTGCTTAGAGTAGAGTCACCAAGAGGAGGGAATTCACCAGTGGGTGGGGGGAGGGCACAAGAAGAACCCAGATCAGTCAGGAGGCAGCGGGACAGGAAACTACTCAAGGACCTTTTTCTGGGTTTCCTCTGGAAGAAAGATGTGAAGCAGGGTGAGCAGGTATTGGATCAGATAGTTTGAATGATTTCAGGGGATGCTTGAGCAAACGGGTTGTTCTTGTTGCCTTGTGCCTGGCTCTGTGTGATTAGGGCAACTAGTTTGTGCCCAAGACCCGATGCACTATTTCAGGAGGTGATTGTGGTGGGGTCTCTGCATTGGCTGGTCCCTGAGAGTGACAGTTCCTCTGTGACCATTAAGGTCTCATAAATGAAAGCATCAGATACAGGAACTAAATTCCTGGTTAATACTGAACCTAGTGAGCAACTTCAACAAATATTTGTGCCATTTTACGGACAGACAAACTGAGACTCAGGAACATGTACTCTCCCAACATCACCTGGAGAATCATGCTCTGCTCTCACTGGCTCCTGAAATCAGACTCTGATCAACTATCAGTGAGCTGCCTGCACTGACCCTGACTACAGTTTACCCTCTCTCTGGCCATGTGACACTGTGAGGGAATTAGAATAGACTAAAAGGATGCAAAATAGGCATCAAGTCATTCTTTACTGCTGGTTACCCTGATAATGCCGTTCATTTTCGTTTTTAAGACATACATACAGTTTGCATTCAATCTTTCACTTTCCTCATCTGTAAGATTGCTATGTTCATGCTAAACTAGCGAAACTTTTTTTTTTTTTTTTGTGGCACTGGGGATTGAGCTCACAACCTCGCGCCTGCCTGACAGGCGTGTAAGCCGCTGAGCCAAACTCCCGGCCCTGGTTTTTTGAGGCAGGATCGCACTGTGTAGCTCAGGCCGGCCTTGCGATCGCGTTGTAGCCCAGGCCGGCCTCGAACTCACAACGCTCCGCCTACCTCAGCCTCCCCAGTGCTGGGATTAAAGGCATGCGCCACCACGCCCGGCTAAACTAGTGAAACTTTTTGAGGATTAACTTTGAGGAACTAGACGCATGTCTGGTGCACACTAAGTACTTCCATTCCATATAAACTAACTGGTGACTGCTGCTGTTTTCAGCTGTTTAAACCACCCACACTGTCCACATTTTCACCCTGGGCAATCTGGCTTCTATCCATTGCCTCTTGCTGGATAATTATCAGTGAGCTAAAGCAGGCCACACCTAGAGATTTCAACTTAAACTTTATCTTCCCATCACTGCTTTGAAGCACTCAGCACTCCTGCCAGCCCCTCCTTCTCTTCTCCCTAGAGTGCTCTAACATGGTGCATTTTTTGTGCTACTTCTGAGGCTGATGCTTTTAGTATCAGCTACAGGTGTCCCTGTGCTTTATTCTAAGCTCATTCTGTTCTCACATGGACCTGGAGTGAAGCCACACACACCCATAAAGGTGGGTGCTGTCATTTGCTCCTTACCACCTCCTTCCAGTCCTACAGTGCCCTCAACCCCTGGCATCTTATTAATGGGATATTTACTGACTCTTCATTAAAACTGCCAGACATGGAGTAAGCATCATACACCTGCTATTTATTTATTTATTTATTTATTTATTTATGTGGCAACTGGGATCGAACTCACAACCTTGCACCGGCCAGGCAGGTGCTTAAGCCGCTGAGCCAAACTCCCAGCCCTACACCTGCTTTTTTATTCTCCTGCTTTTCCTTGCAGGGACCCATATCTGGTCAGGGTCTGAGTCCTCCTTTTCAAACCACTACTTTCATCTCCATATTTCTTCACAAATGGTTTTACTTCAATATAAAAAAGGATCTGTGTTCAAGACAGAAACCTAGGAAAGCACAAAGGAACAAAGAACAGTGCAATGCCACTACCCACGGCTATCTCAATACACTTGTTCCCCAGGAAGCACATGTTGATGTAATTCGTAATAATTAACAACAAGAACAGCAGCAACAACAACAAAAACAAGCAGGGAGTCCTTTGTAGAAAAAAAGGGTGCACATTAAGACCATCATATTAAGTGAAATAAATCAGACATACAAACTTAGAATCATGCATTCATTTTCTTATATCAGAAACCCAACTTATCAATAAAGAGCAAAACAAAATATAGATACTAGAAAGTATGGACATACATCTTTTTCATATGGGAAGGTGAACAAGAGATGGAAGAAGGGGATGGAGAAGAAGAAAGGGGATGAAAAAAGAAATTAAGATGTGCTATGTGCATGCACGAGTCCCATACAATGAATGTGAACATTAAATAGTGGAAACATGCACTAACACACACACACACACACACACACACACACACACACAGATGAAGAAGAAGAAGAAAAAGAAAAAGAAGAGACAAGTAAAAAAAAAAGTATGGGATTTGCTCTTAGTAAGATATCTCAAGTTACTCTCCCAAATATATGGGCCTATTCAGAGACAACAGAGGAATATTCTACAAGTTTACTGTATCTTTTACTGTATAATTGTTTCTACTGCTCATTTTTGCACCAGATAAATCCCAGTTCCACAGTCTGTCTTTCAAGACCCTCCCTGATATACATCTGCTCAGTCCAATATTATCTCCACTCTACTTGAACTCTGTCTCATGACATTCATAGGCCACTTGCTTTTTCCAGCCAGACTCAATGTGTTGCTGTCTTTGAGGGTCTGCACAGTCTCTTTTCTACCTTTTGCACATTTCCATTCTATGTTATGTTATCCACTCCTCCTGTGGCTGTAAATCCTCTCTCTTCCATGTTGACATCGTGAAGCCCTCACTTTTTCCAACTCCTGTAGCACCTGATTCCTCTTCCAGGCCACAGTACCTTTCTTACCAGGGTTATGTCTAGTCTGTTTGTGGCTCCTTCTGCCTAAAGCCAATTCTTTTGAAAATAGAGGCCACTTCTTGTGCATCCTTTCATACAGCCTGCATGATTGTGAAAGAATTCTAATGGGTACAGGCTTCCAAGGTAAAAAAACAAACACAAAAACAAAAACTGAATGTTGCGTTCATTCTTCAAAGTTCTCCTTTATGTACTGAGTTTTTCTAGATGCTTTGCTATCTCCAGTTCTAATTTCCTCCTTTGAGTTAGGAAAGATGGTTTTTCTTAGCCTTTTCTCAGCCTTATTTTACTTGTGAAGAAACAGTCCTGACAGGTTCAGATGATTTACTCAAGATCACATGCCTAAGAAGTGGTAAAATACACGTGGAATCCAGGTCTAACCTTACCTCTCTGCTGTGTCTTCTTTTCTTCCCTATGCCCAGCAGGGCACCCATCCTCACCACCTGTGGTAGACACTATGTATGGCAAAGTCCTGGGGAAGTATGACAGCCTGGAAGGATTTCCACAGCCTGTTGCCGTCTTTCTCGGAGTCCCTTTTGCCAAGCCCCCACTTGGATCCCTGAGGTTTGCTCCTCCAGAGCCTCCAGAGCCATGGAACTTTGTGAAGAACACCACCTCATATCCTCCTATGTAAGCCAATGGGATTGGGTTTTATGGTGATGTTTGCCTTACAGGGATGCAGGACGAATCAAGGAAATCCTATGATTACTTTGTACTTTGTTGAGGTATTCTTGTGAACATTGCAAACCTTGGAAACATTTTGGGAATGTTACCATGTCCTCCAGAACATAAGTATTTGACATCTGTTGGACATCTGTTATATTCCAGGCTTGATTTAGGTTCTGAAAATCCTTTAATAAACTAAACAAAACCCCCTACCTTATGGAACTTTCATCCTTGCTGGGGGCAAAAGGTAATAAAAAATATGAAAATCAATGAATGAATTTTGTTATATGTAAGAAGACAAGAACAATTTCAGACATAAGCAGTAAGGCAGTGAGGGAGGAGACAAGTAATGATGCTGTCTATTCTGCTGTCTTGAGTCTTTTCATGGCCGAGGGAAGGGTAGGTGAAGGAAATGTGTGTAGGGGCATTGATTTGGGGTTGACTTGGCAATTTCTTGATCCCAGGTGTCTCTAGCTACCTGTTCGCATGTTGAACAATGGTTGCTAAGCTCCAGTCACTTTGGTCAGCTGAGCAAAATAGCCTATAGTGTCCAGCTGGTCTCACATCTACCCCAGAATACCTGAGACACCTGAAGTTTTCAGTTCAGACCTTTTTCATCTCCTCAGCAAGGTGCTACTGAGAATTTGCAGTCTTGCTTCAAGTTACTTTTTTTCTTTTTCTTTTGGAAATGAGATTCACTGTTTTTACTTGAGGATAGCAAATATAATACATATACAATCCAGAAATGCCAGGAAATACAGAGAAGAAATGGGATGAAAAGTAAAATCACTTGAATTTTGAACACTGAGAGAGAATTTTTATTAATATTTGAGATCTTTTTCTAGTCCTTTATCTGTTGCATACTTTTTCACTTGGAAGCAAATAACACATTCAGATAGTTAGAATGACTGCCTTACACATTTGTAAGTATAGCATCAACATCATTCTGTGCCATTGAATATCACTGCTTGAATTTAACAGCAGCATTAAATTCATGAATGACATATAATTTATTTACTCCTTATCTTGTTTGGGGTTATTATTTCTGATGTTCTTGATACTATGAACAGCTCTCTAATCATGTAGCTACATCATTGTTCACATTCATGAATATGTTTGGATAATTTTTAAGAAATGACATTTATGATTCAAAGACTATGTACCTTTTGTAAAATATCCCTCCAGGAACCTTCCAAATGCTTGCATCCTTTCCACTGATATATGAAAACCTCCATATCATTACCAATGCTTCAGTTTATAAAAAATGATTTTTTTGGCTATCTGGGTAAAGAAAATTACCTTGCAGAATTCTTAAGAGTTATAAATTTGTTTTAAAAACTTCATATTGAAGTACAAGTGTGGTTGAACTTTTTATCTTTTTGACGCTTGAATTTCTACCTTGATAAATATTACGCCCTTTGCTCCCCATAATGGAAATCGAAAGTGATCTCTGTTGGCTCCACTTCCACCATTTGACAGCTGTGTCACCCTGGCCTGGGAGGTTCTCAGTTGCCTCTCGTCCATCTTGGGGACAGCAATGCCTGTTTGCTAGATCTATCAGGATCACATTCATTACAATATACTTGAAAATAAGAGCACTGCATAGCATGCATCTTGCCTGTGTGATCCTGACAGGTTCTTTAAACTCGTTGTACCTCAGTTTTCTTATCTGTAGAATGGTGGTAAAAATAGAATTTATTCTTGAGAATTATCTGAGGCTTTAATGAGTCGTTAATATGAAGTACTTAAATCAGAGCTAGATGCATAGGGATATCTCAGTGTACTTTAACAATATGACTGGATACTGGATCTTGGAAACACCCTTCCAAAGCAGTAGAAAGTGATTGGCTGGTACAGATTGATGAATACTAGTATGTTGGCTATATAAGACCCTTAGAGAAAGCACTCACTTCACTTGGCCCCAGAAGATTGGAGCCCAGAGCAGAAAGAAATTCATTCAAGGAATTTATCCTAACACATCAGTGGCTGAGGCTGTACTAAAATGCAATTCTTCTGAGATTGTGCTCAAAAATGCCTGCTGAGACCAAAGGTCAGAAATCCAAGAGAGTTCTGCTGGATGATGGAGGTCTATCAACGACTAGAAGATTATCTGGTGAAGGAGTATAGTCACACAGCTAATCAGAGTGTGAGACTCTGTCCTGGGATTGCAGAATATGTCGTTGCCCGGGGTCAATTTGTGCATGGAATGCCTCCTTTGGATAAAAAGCCTCACCAAGGCTCTGAAGGAGAGAAGTATCATGTCCTTTTTAAGTTGCCTGATCTGGGGTGACTCTAGAAAGTCTCTCAGTTCTCTCTCAGTTCCTACCAGGACCCCTAGTCTGCCTCATGTGCAGTATGATTACTCCATTCCAGTGATAGCAATTCTACTTCTCGGTTTAAACCTCCCAGTGCAATGTCAGACCCCAAGTAAAAATTTCAGCTTCCATGTGGTTGAAATTTGTGTTCTTTCTCCCCTGTCAGGTGCTCCCAAGATCCAGTAGCAGGGCAGTTCCTTTCAGACCTCTTGAACAACAGAAAGGAGAATATTGCTGTCAATTTTTCTGAAGACTGTCTGTACCTGAATATTTATACTCCTGCTGACTTGACGAAGAAAAACAGTCTACCGGTAAGTGTGAGGACCACTGGTCAAGACATCTGAGTTCCAGCATCTGGATTTTCCTTTACAAAGGAAGGTGATGAAGGCATTTTTGGAGCAGGGGCATCATGAGCCAGTACATATTCAGGGGCCCAGACCTTCCTTTCATCACAGGAAATGCAAATTTTCCTTCTTTGCTTCTCCTAATTACCTCAAACCCTTGTTCATCTGGAAGGCATATCTTAATTTTTCTACATTTTGTACACTAATAAGAGGACAAGAATGATCACTCTTAATTACTAAATTAAGAACCTGATACTCAGTGCAGATGGAATGAAATTTCCAAAAAATATTAGAGCTGTAAGGAATCTTTGAGGAAAATGAACAATTCAACTTTCTTTATGTATAGGGAAACTGAGGCACAGGTGAGGGGAGAACAGGAGTCACATGGTAGGAAAGGCAACACAAGACCTTGGGTGTTCTGATCATCAAAGCAGTGCTCTTTGACTTGGTCTAGGAAATTAAGTGAACGTATTGTGTTTCTACACATACTGTCTGTGACAGTGCAGTGACAGCTTTCACCATCTTGTGGTAAAGATGTTGGAAAGCAACACTAGGAAAGTTTTAAAGGCATTTTCTTGTCCCTGTTCAAACAATCTTGGTTTTTAGTATATCTTCTTTAGCCCGCTAATTACTTTTGGCCCTGACTAATACTCCAGTGAGTTAGTATTTCCTAAACAAATGAAGGGTTAAAGGTGAGGCAGGCTGTACCTGCAAGCTACAGGGTGGCAAAAGCACGTTGGAAAAGATAGAATGAGAGAATGGGGGCATCAGGGCCCAGTCAGTCTCCCAAAAGCACCCTGACATGGGTCCTAGGAATTGTGTAGGAGATTGTGACTTTCGGAGTGGAAGTTGATTCCGTATGTGCTTTGCAAGGCACAAGAAGGTGGGGGCAAAATTTGCCTCATTCATTCAATCACTCATTCATTCATACAACCTTTTACTTTGCATTCAGCATTAATTGAGTATTTAAGAATGGAGAAACATGAAATAATAACCACTAAGCCCTTGCCTTCAAGAATCTTGCTATTTAGTCTTCATAGCCACATGTTGACTTCTCAGCATATCATTGCGAACCAGTTCTAGGGTTCAGGATCCACTCAGTGATGATCTTGACTCAGTTTGTTCTCTGGAGATATGCAGAAACCTATGGTCAAGAAGAACCAGGGTGTCTTGCAGCAGGAAATGGGAGACTCAGCTATGGACTCAAGTTCTATAACTACAGAGCCTGCCTTTGACTGACATACAGCCTTAAGCAACATCTTAACTTCTCTCAGCCTCGCTTTCCTCAAATGGAACAACACCTATGAGTATTCAATGATGACTGTCAAGCTTTATCATAAACCTGGGTGTGCATATGAACTAGCACTCACCAGTATGAGCTACAGAAGAATCTTTCTTGTGCCCCAACAACCCACTTCCTATGCTGTAGTTATGGGCTTCAATCAATGGCAGCCCAACACCGGAGTTCTGGGGCTATACTATGTGATCAAGTTCCACTGCTACCACTTACTAGCTGTGAGATCTTGTATAGATGATGTACTTCAGTTTTCCTTTACATCTTGTATTTACCCGATTGATGGGTTATTTAAAAGTGCTTAGAACAGTACCTGTTGTGTGATTATTGTTATGAATTCTTTCATTTTATTGGAAAAATTATTGCATTATTATTTTTGCTATTATTATTATTATTATTATTTCCTCTTTTGGGCCTTCTCTGCAATGTGAACTCTTTAAATTCAACAACCATGATTACAAACTGTTATATTTCCATTCATCCTGTATTCTGATCACAGTTCCTGGCTCATAGTAGGTTCTCAGATAATGGTAGTCAAATCATTGAAATATTCCTGAAGGATGCTGATGTGAGCCAGGCACAGGAGGGTGGGAAGATTTGAGTATAAAAAAGGCAGAGAAGGGGCCAGTTAAGAAGAAGCATGATTAAGGCCTGTGTGGATCTAGAAAGAATCATTCTTGCATACAAGTTTAATTCATCAATAAAGATTTAATTAAGGTGAAGCTGAAATACAAATTCTACCCATGTTCATGTTCATCTGGCTGAATGAGGATGATGCAGTGTTGGGGAGGACATGACATCCTTGACCTTTGCTGCTCCCTTGGTAACCGTCTCAGTTTGAAGAGCCTTGGGAGGATGTAGCAATAGCGTCTGGGGGAAAAAACAGGGATTACTAGGGAATATTGAGTGAGAGGACATCCTGGGACCTAGGTGAGAGAATTAGCAAAGAGAAAGGCTATCTTTTTGCAAACTTGTTGGGCTCTGTGAATTTTGGGCAATGGCATCCCTGAGTCAGGGATAGGACCAGGCAATCAAACTAGACAGTGTCTGAGGTCCTTCCCAATTCTGTTTCCTACAACCAATGTTGCTGGCCTCTTTGTCCAGGTGATGGTGTGGATCCATGGAGGTGCTCTGCTACTGGGTGGGGCATCAACCTATGATGGGCTGGCCCTCTCTGCCCATGAGAACGTGGTGGTGGTGACCATTCAGTACCGTCTGGGCATCTGGGGATTCTTCAGGTAAGATACTGGACTCACCTCCTTGCCTTCAGTCTTATATCATGTTTTTATTGATGTAACAAAATACCTGAAGATAGGTAGTAATTACAAAGAAAACTGATTTATCTAACTCAAAGTCTGAGAGGCTAAAAGTTCAGGATTGGGTGGATTGGTCAGATAAGACATTAGTGAAGGGCTGTTAGCTACAACCCAACGTGATGGAGTCACAGAAAGGTAATGCTCAGCACATAGACTAGATCACATAGCAAGATGGGAAGCTAGGAAAACGGCAGTCTTGTTCTTTGTTTTATGGCTCCCTGTCTCAGGAACAAGCTAGTGTCCTATGAACACTACATTGTTCCCTTTGAGGATAGCATCCTCGCTGACACAATTATCTTCCACTAGGTGCACCTTTTGCATGTTCTATCACTTCTTAAAAAATGATACATTAGTGAGCAAGATTAGTGAACCCTTGGTGAACAAGCCACTTCCAAATCATAGCAGTCACTAAGTAAATTATTCTAGAATCCATCTCCAGTCATGTTAGCCCTCATGGGGATCTTAGATAGTACACTTCATAATGCAGCCTGTCTCTTCATTATAGAACTGAACCTTCATTCTCATTCTCCAGATGCATTGTTCATTGCTTCTGAGCTTTGCAGATGCTGTTCCCTCTTCCTGGGATGCCTACTATACTTTAAAACCTCCCATTCATCCAGCACGCCACAGCCTAAATGTTATGGCCTCTGAAATATTAATTGCCTTTTCACCTCTGCTACCACAGTACATTGCAGTCCTCCACGTCAGCAGGTAGCAAGTGGCAGGGCCATTGATTGTTGAACATCTTCTCATGGAAAAACAAGAAGAGAATCCTGGTAGAGAGAGTTCAGTGAGTGTTTGTGCATGCTTGCTTCAGGTGACAACACCTCCAGATGATCGCTCATGAATATGCCTACCTCTTGGAAATGCTCCCTTTTCCTTCCCTAACCAGTTCCCACTTCCCAGCTGCCACTTCTCAGCTCTTCACTGTTCCTCTACTCCCACATCCTCAGGTCTCTGTGTCTTTCTCTCCCTCTCTACTAATTCTCTGAGTGATCCCAGCAGGATTTTCCAGCTCCTGATTGTATCTTCTAATCCTCCTTTGAACCTAGGAGCCCCTCTTTAAGTACCTTATATTGTCTCCTCTGGGAGACTTTGACTTCACAGGGACAGACTGAGACCTTTGACAGATGTCACACTGATGGCCTGAACTTGTCATTCATACCTCTACCTCAACAAAGAATCTCCTCCTTTGCCCACAAGTTCCCCTATGCAGCTTCTAGCAGCTCCTTCCTCCCTGCTGCTCAGGATACAGGCCTGTGGATAGTCTGGTGGTTTTTCTTTCTCTTATTCTCCACATCGAGTCAATCAGCAAATCTTCCTAACTCTCATGTAAAATATGATCAAAATTCAACTGCCTATCATCTACTCTTTGTTTGCATTCTAACTGATGTCCTATGTCTCTGGAACGGATCCTTGTGATAATCAGCCCACCACTTTTTAAAAAATAATCTTTCTGCACTTACACAATGGCTGCTCTACACAGTAAACTGAGCACTCAGGAGAGACATAGGTTAAATTTTGTCATTTCTCTGCAGGGGCTTCCCACTTTCCTTACAATGTCATAGAGGTTCTTGTTTTGGCCCACACTGCACTGTCTCTAGCTGCACCTCACACTGGCTACACTCACAGTTTTTTCCCTTGGTGCTGGGAACCTGCTGCTTCTGTGTACCTGCTGCTTCTCCTAAGCAGAATTTCCTTTGTTGGATATTTACAAGACCCATGTGCTCATTTAATTCAGGTCTTTACCAAACACTACTGTCTCCCCCCTGCTTTTCTTGGTCATGTGATCTGAAAATCACCAGACTGCCTCACCCTGTCTCTCCCTATTCCAAAGTTCATTTAACTCAAAGAACCTTCAGTGGCTGACTGTATATTCCCTTTCACGTATTTTTCTGTGGTTGGTCTGTAGGGTGAAATGAATTTATTGAGAGATTTTACAGTTTGTTCTAGATTCTGCTCTAGGTATTTGACCATTGTTCAATGAATAGTAAAGCCACAGTATATAGTTCCTGGGGTGGTGTTTGTGGTGCTCTCATAGAACACCGCTATGGGAACGAGTAGCAGGTGAAAACCCCTGTGTCAGAAGTATGGCTGCCCAGCCTCATTCTGGAGAGCTCACTGAGATCCCTAAGCCCATTTGTGCCCCTGAGAGCCAGATGATGACATGTCTGTCCCACCTGTACCTTTTTCTCTTGCAGCACAGGGGATGAACACAGCAGGGGGAACTGGGGCCACTTGGACCAGGTGGCTGCACTGCGTTGGGTCCAGGACAACATTGCCAGCTTTGGAGGGAACCCAGGTTCTGTGACCATCTTTGGGGAGTCAGCAGGAGGTGAAAGTGTCTCTGTTCTTGTAAGTGCTCTTGACACCAGACACTAGTGCTGGCTTTAATGTGGTTCTGATGGAACCAGTCACTCCAACCTTAGCCACCTTTGCTTACAAGACTTGGGTTTGGGATTGACTGTACTCATTACACAACAGCAGGTGATGGGAAGCCAAAGACCCACTGTCCCTGACCCCCAGGAAGCTCAGAACACACTTAATGTCCTGTGACCATAAGAGTCTGCTGTGACTTTTAACAGTAACAGTCTTGCTACTGTTCTCATTTGGTTGAGTTGTTTTTCTCTTTCAGAATCATAGTAACACTCCAATTACTTTTCTTAGGAAGTGGGGTGAGAATAAACTACAAACAGGAAAAGGTGAGAAGGCAATTAGGATAAAGTGTTGTAGTTTGGCACTGAGTAGACCTATGTGATGAGGGGACTCCAGCACCCAGAGCAGGGAGGGGCTTCCTCTGAGGTAGCCTGATGGCTTGTGAGTGCTCAGGAGGGAGGCCAGCAGTCTCTGAGGCTGAGGGTGGGCTGGTAGATGTGGGTGAGGGAAGGAAGCTTGGAAGATGAATAGGGAGGGGAGGGGTGGTCCAGAGGATGGGAGCCACAGGCATAGTACAGGGAACACACGATGTCTTGCTGGTATAAGTAATAGGGTTGAAAGGGCACTGAGGGAAGTGATTGCAGCTCTGGGTCATTAAAATTCCTCCAACTAACTTAAAATTGAGCAGAGGGTCGGCTCTATTTTTTAAAATACATGTTAGTCTTATAGTTGGATAACCACAGGAAAAAGATTTTATACTTTTTAAAGTAGAAAAAAAGGAAAAGTACACATAAACTCAAAGAAGAAGAAAGTCATTCACAATTTCATTACTTGAGAATAGCCACTCTGGATGTTTTCACATGTGTTTCTCTTTTCGTGCAGTTTTATGTACATATGTATATATGTATGTAGGTAGGTATCTATGTATTTTTCTGTCATCACTTCATTCATGGTCTCTCACGCTTTTTCTCGGTAACTGTCTGTTATTTTTAATAAAAATTGTAGTGGATCATAAATATTTTTCGAGTCCTAAATACTCTTGCATAAGATTATTTTTATAATTGTATAGTATTCCATGATAGACTAAATGTTGTTTATTTACGAAACCTCCTAACATTGGAACTGTGGGTTTTTTCCAGTTTTCACTAATATTGACAGTATGAACATTCTTAGACATCTTCGTGCACCTCCACTGACATTTCTCCTTTTGTTTTTCCTTTTCATTTTTCCTAATGCTAGGTAGTAAACCTATGGCCTTGGAAATTCCAAGAAAGATTCTGCCACTAAACTACACTCCCAGCTTTCTCTCTCTCTGTGTGTGTCTCTGGGTCTCTGTGCCTCTGTCTCTCTCTCTCCATCTCTCTGTGTCTGTGTCTGTCTGTCTGTCTGTCTGTCTCGCTCTCTCATTTACTTTTCTAAGAATAAACTAATAAAAGTAATCTAATAATTACTTTTCCAAGGGTAAATTCTAAGTGAGAGAAATGCTAAGGAACAATTTATAGCTAGGAATTTCCATGCTGTCTTTCCAGTGGTTTTGACTGTTGTGATGAGCACAAACTTCCTGTTCTGTGCCTCGCTCTGGGCTCTGCTTCCATCCTGCTGAGGTTCTCTTGGAAAAACTGGGCCCAGAGAGGTCCTGGGAAGCGTGTGGGATGTGTGGGTAGCTGCCATGCTTAGGAATCATCAGAGTTGCCGAGTGAATAGCAAGATCAGAGGAGCGGGTGAAGGGAGACTTAAGAAACAAGTGAGTCATTGGTTTCCTCCTAGTGAGCATCAACTCTCCTCTCCACTCCCCTACCAGGTGTTATCGCCCCTGACTAGGAACCTTTTCCACAGGGCCATTTCTGAGAGTGGTGTGGCCCTCACTCCTGGTTTGGTCAGCAAAGATGTCAAGCCTCTGGCTACGGTAAGTCTCTTACCCGTTCTTCTTTTCCTCTGAAATCTTTCTTGCAGTGGAATTCAACCATTATGCTCAAAGGCTCACTCAAATCAGAACGGTTGAGCAGGAAGGTCTCTTTCAGGGCTCACATTTAAGTCATATTCTGTACTGTCTGAAGTGCCTTTATATGAGTCATGTTATCCAGGCCTCTTACAACGTCTGTGTGAGAGACATGGTGACCGTGTAAGCATGATACAGGTATCAATTCTCCTTATAAGATAGGAGCAAACATTATGCTTATCTGTAGAAGCGGAACACTAGACAAAGGATAATAAGTGGAGGAGGTGGGATTTTAGTCAGACAATGGAATTCTGGACTCCACATTGCCTACACTCACTCCATACAGCCTCTCTTAAAACATTCAACTTTGCTAATTACAACAGAGATAAGGTAAGTGAGACAGATATGCAACTGGGTAATGACACAATTCCAGCTAGTAACAGGTAACACTCTGTGGGATCCAGAACCTATGTCTGCTGATCTACAGTATTTTGGGGTACCCTATAAATATTTTTAGAAATTGGGTTTGGAAAAAACCGTTCCATCAACATTGATGGAGAGAAGACATATTGTGCTTGAACTCTGCTTTTACCTATGATCCCTGCAGAAAATTGCTGTTACTGCTGGGTGCAAAACCACCACGTCAGCCGTCATGGTTCACTGTCTGCGCCAAAAGTCAGAGGATGAGCTCTTGGAGACAACTCAAAAAATGGTAAATGTTTCCATTTTAGTGACTCCACCTTGTGTATTTGGCCCCGGGCTCCATCCATTCAGTTGTAACTTTGACTGGGTCCAACCAACTGGGACAGTTGCTCATCTCTCAAAAGTAGTATCTGCCTCCTGATCCAACTGGGATTTTTATTTTTCTCTGTATATTGTAAAGTACTTCAGATATCAAATAAAACCCCATGGTAGTCATCTTTTTGTCATATAACAAAACACCTGAGAAAAACAAAGAAAGAAAGTTTTATTTTGGCTGAAAGTTTCAGAGGTCTAAGTCTATGGTCACTTGGTAACATTGTTTTTGGGCCTATGAAGAAGCAGTACCTCATGGTGGAGGAGGATGGCTAAGGGGAGCTGACCACAGAGCGAGAAAGAGAGAGAGATACAGACAGACAGACAGAGACCAACAGAGACTGACAGAGAGACAGACAGGCAGAGAGACAGACAGACAAACACAGAGAGAGACAGAGACAGAGAGTCAGGACAATGTATAATCTCTAAGGGCATCCTCCCAAAGGACTTATTCTCTCAGACCATGCCACCATACAGTTTTCCACAATAATATCATCAAATCACAACTACATGAATGAAGTCTGAGCTCTCCTGATCTAATTATTTCCACAATGGCACAATTCTGAAGTGCTATATTGGGGGGCGAGTAATAAGAATAACAGCTCCAACAGCAATACAATGAAAACTTCAGAACAATCCCCCAACTCTTTTTAACTTAATATTTTGCAATTCACATTTTCATGTGTATTTTAATAAATTAAATATTACAGTGTTTCCACAAATAGCTAACATTCCTTAATTGTGAAGGTGGGGATGCTATGGTAAACAGAAATACTTAAACAATACCCAGAATTTGGAGGCAGATTTATTTTACATTGATAGGCACTGATCAGGATCATTCTCAAAATATCAGGCCCTGATCTTTAGTGGTCTAGGACTTATATGGGATAAGCAAGCAGAAAGTACAGAGGCAGAATGGCCTGTCAATTAGGGATTGGTTCTTCCAATATGCATCACAGTGTCTAGTTATGCAGCAGAGTGACTAGTCATTTCTCGAAGACAGAAGTAGCAGGAACTACAGGAGGACCTTACCTGGGCAACTAAGAAACTGACTGGGGGATGGGAACATCTTCTGCTACAGAAACACAAAGTTTTTCAGAATGGTGACCCAATTTATCTTGGTTGATCTAGAGACTACCGAAATCATAGTACAATAGTGGCCTAATATTCTACAGTTTGAAATCTCAGCCTCAATTAGGTTTTAAAGATAGTCATGCATCTATACATTCACTCATCTATCATCTAGCCATCCATTCACTGAAATGTCATTTTATCCAGTTCATTAATATCCTTTGATTAATCTAGTATTAACTCTCTGATAAATAGTCATTCATCTATCTTCAATTTGTTCATCATCCATGAGTCATCCTGCCAACATTCACCTATGCTCTATCACCCAGTTTTCTAAAAGTATCAATCTATTCATAACATATCTGCTAGTTTTTATCTTTCAACTATGTATCCACCAACTCACCAATAGTGTATGTATAGACCAACTACTTTCCTTGATTCTTCCCTCCCTCCTTCATTCCATTCCCAGATAAGAAAGACTCAACCACTGAACCTTGTCCATACTCATAAGGGGACTATAAAAGGAAAAATACAGCCATATAGTTAATAGGTTAGGTGTGGTAGGACCACAAAAGTGGTAAATATTTGTTATAACCAGCTGGAGTGCTTCTTGGAGAAGGTGATCCTTGAGTACCAGTGGATGGTTGTGGTAATCTGCCATCATAGGGAAACTCAGCAGAACAAGTGGCCAAGCAAAGAATATCCAGGGCCTATTAGAACAAGTCCCTTTGTGGGGGAAAGTATGAATGTGAGCACAGGAGTCATTAGAAGCCTTTGTCTGCATGTCTGGGTCTTAGACACAGGAAAATTCTTCTGGACCCCTAGGTTTGACTATGATCATTTTGTTCTGCCTGTATATCTGTGAATCTAGTCCAGTATGATCTGGGTTCATCAAGCTCAGACAAAGTGACAAAAGTTTGCAAAAAAATTAAGATACAGTTATTTGCTCATTTTCCAGAAAGAGGTAAATATTTTAAATCTTCTCCATTTGGCATAGGAAGACACAAATTGTACAGCAATAGTTGGTGCCATTGGGAATACCAAGGATACCTTTCCAAAATTCTCTAATTTTTGTGTAAATTCTTCTACAGTTATACCTTGACCCTAGCACACACACACACGCACACACACACACACACACACACACGACTTATGCTTGGTGGGACTACAAGCCATAATAGAGTCATCTCTAGTGTTTGTTTCCCACTTAGAGTTCAGACCTCATAGCTAAAGTGGAACATTCCAATTCCTGCAATCTTGATAACCAAATAGCAAAGACAATCATGTGTTTCACTGAGTTCTACTGAGCTTGTCCGAGTCATGATTTTCTAATGCAGTTTGATAAAACTTAATTCAAGTTGAATTGAAGTGGAAAAGTAATATTGTAAAAAAAATCTTCAGTAAAAAGTTCAAGAGAAAATGGCTTAGATTCTTAGATCCATCTAGCTGAATTTAGATGCCCTTAAGATTTTGAGAATCTACCTCTCTTCATTCCTTTCTTATTTGTTGGCTTCTATCTGAAGCGATTTAGTCCTTGGGTGGTAGGAGCGGGGTTTTAAAGACAACAGCACTCCTATCTGCTTAGGAACATTTACCCCACCACTATCAGCAATGTTTTACCATGAACTGTTGGACTGATCCTCAAATTAATTTCTATGTTCAGGGACATGAATACCCCTGGTCACATATATATGATGGAATTTATGATGTGGGGGTGAGAAAGAGGGAGATGGATGGGGTGAGGTGTGTTCTTCTGCTAGTAGAGTACACCTCCAGTCCCATTTGCCCTCAAAGTGGAACATCTCCACCACTACAGTCACCTCAGTTTTACTTTTTCCCAGGGAAAAATCGAGGCACTGTTGCCAGGAAGAGTAAGTAGAGGGGAAAGATGAAGAGCAAGGCAGACACCAATAGCAGATATCACCTCCAAACCGCCTGTGGTCTTGACTCTGAGTCTCAGGGCCTGACTCTTAATGGTGCCCTCATGCCTTGGGTTCAGGCAAGAAGGAACCAGGAGGGAAAACTGATATCTCTAGGTTGCAGTTCAAAGAATCATCTTTTATTCCAGGAAGGATTCTTATCATCTATTCTACCTTGGTTTCACAGGAATTCATGCGTATCAATTTCCATGGAGATGATGAACAGGTAGGCATATTTGTTTTTCTTGGCTATAGTTTGCAATTTTTATATGTTCAAGTTTTAACTAACTATGAATGGAAGAATTCTTCTTTCTGGGCCACAGTCACTCCTTTTATATATGTTACTGCAACCCAGAAAGGGGAAATAACTCACCAGGAAAACATAGAGTGGAGAATTAGGGGAAAGATTGGAACTCTCCTGGCTCCCAGTTCAGTGCTGTCAGGCAGGAAGTCTTATATTCCCTGGGCTGGGCTACACCCTTCTCATTTGCATTTCATCCTTCCAAAAAGGCACTAGTAGGAGGCTACAGCAGAAGATTCTCAAAAAGCAGAGGTGAGTAGCTAAGCAGCTAAGGAGACTTCACTGAGGAGAACAGGTCTCCTGGGAGGTCTCAGGTTTGAATAGCTCTATACAAATGGAGACCAGAATCTTATTGCTAATGACAACACCCACCTTCGAAGATATATAGAAAACCCCAGTAGTACTCTACCTTCTCCTCCTTCCTCCTTTCCTGTCCCTCAGTGGGTTTCCTGTGTCTGGTAACATTAGCTGTGAAACATCTTACAATCCTGTTCTCTCTGCTTTCTCCACTGCACAAATGCCCTTATGGGCATTTGTTTAACCATTCAGCAAAGATTTCATCAGCATACATTGTGTGGCAAGACCTAACAAAGCAGCTGGGCTGTAACAGTAAAACAGAGAAGATTCCCTGCCCTCTTAGAGCTTTCCATTCCCATGAGAGATGAGTGCAACAGAAACATATATAAGCTGTGTGGTATGCTTAATGAATGTTCATCAGTAAGGCAAAAAGGGAAAGTAGGAAATCAGCAGTTGTTTGAATATAAACTTTAGGGTCAGGGATGGCTGGCTGAGCAGCAATGACTTTTAAGTAAGACATTCAGGCATTTATTGAAGAACTAACTTAATGAAGGTGCTATAATTTGGATTTTGAATAATATAGCAAGCTCATATGGTGGGAGGTTGTAGAAATGGGTACTTATAGGAGGTCTTTGGGTCAATGCATGCTTGAAGTGAATAGTGATATTCTGTCCCTTCCTCTATCTTCCTTTCCTCCCTGACAATGAGGTGAGTAATTTTGCTTTGAAATATCTGGAGCAGAGAAAGAAACCAGCTGTCTGGAAATCTGAAGGAAGGGTGTTCCAGTCAGAGAGAGCAGCAACTGCAAAGGCTCTGATGCAGCAGGCCAGTGTGTTTGGATGGAAGGCAGTTGGGAGGTGTAAAGGCTGGAGGCTGAGGAGGTTGTGGAAGGCGGGATGAAATGGTCACTGGAAGGACTGGATTGTTATGCAACATGTACTGCTCATGTAGTGTTCAAGGAGCTCTGAACAGAGCAGTGATGTCTTAGATTTCTCTGAGGTCTCTGACCGCAGTGTGGTCTAGATGGCAGGGGTGGGGTGGGGAGGGTTCAGAAACACCGGCAGCCCAGACAAGGTGTCCCTCAGGACCAGAGCAGTGGGGTAGAGATAAATAGGTAGAGTCTTGATATTTTCAACTTGATGATGAGCAGGGTAAGAAGAATGAGAGCAAGAGAGGCAGGCATGCTGCCCCTGATTGCTCTAACCTGAGCAGCAATGGACATAGCCTCACAGGGCAGCCACCATTACCTCTGACCGCATAGCAACAATTACTGTAGCTCTCATGTTTGCTGATGCCCATTCTCTCCAATTGTTGCTGCCTAACATGGGCCCTTACTATCTCTTTCCTGGGTTTCATTCTATCATTCATTCTATCATTCTATCATTCATTCTATCTTCATTCATTCTATCTTCCTTATTTCCAGGTCTTACAGTTTCACAAGACTTAGTGCACTAAACAACGTACAAAATATCACCTCCTTCTTAATTGCCTACCATTGTTTATAAATAAGAGAAATACCCAGTCAGACTTCCATTACAACAATAACAAAAAAAACTTAGATAATTAGCTTACAAAGAGGGAAAAGGGTTTTTGTGCTCGCAGTTTTGGAAGTTTCTTTCCATGAACTTTTGACCCTGAAGCTTTTTGCCTGCTCTGGGACATTATAGAAGGAGCAGCTAAAGGAGCAAAATTACTCACCTCATTGTCAGGGAGGGAAGGAAGACAGAGGAAGGGACAGAATATCACTACCCACTTCAAGCATGCGTTGACCCAAAGACCTCCTATAAGTACCCATTTCTACAACCTCCCACCATATGGGCTTGCTATATTATTCAAAATCCAAATTATAGCACCTTCATTAAGTTAGTTCTTCAATAAATGCCTGAATGTCTTGCAGGGAAGATACATGAGATAAATCAGCTTCATTCAGGCTTCACTTATAATGTACTTGGCCACACATTCAATGTTATTGAGTTGATGATACAGTACATCCAAAAGAGACTTAACTATCTATGTGAAAACATTGTAGAAAGTGGTAATATGCGATCTGTCATGTCATAAAGCTATAAAAAAGTTGGAAAGCAGAGAAGCTTGTGGATTCATGAAATGATGGAATTTTTTCAAAAACAAAAAATAATAGTAGTGTGCAACATTATTGGGAGACAGAAGCCAAAGAAACTTTCAGTGTTAATGCTGGAAAATGTTAAGCCCTTCCAAGGCAATGTTTTATTACAAATAAATTTTATATATAACAAATTTTTGTAAGAAACATATATTATACAATGTGTGTTTGAACAGAAACTCATATGCACAATAAAAATGTTGAAAATGGTGTGACAAAAGGCTGACAGGTACCTAACTCTGGGATTCCCCAGGAAGCTTGGTTCAGTATTTGCTAATTCAACATTCACTGAAACTGTACAGACATATTGACTATGATATGTTATAGATTTAAATGTATTTGTAGATATTTTAATGTAGATATATATATAAAAAGAGAGAGACAGAGAGACAGAGACAGAGAGAGAGAAGATTCTCACTCCTCTGCCACCATCAACTTACCAACACTAGCTACCCTGTCAAGTTAAACCTTTGTTTTACAAATGTAGTTCCATTTTTAGGAACTTGAGCTTCTGTGGACAATGTTCAGAGTCACGGTACTGGATTTATTCTCTGATTAGTAGAGAAGGTGTGTGAGAGTTACTTGGGGAGGGGAAATCATGAATATTTTAATACTCTCTTCCCTAGAGTTTTCTTGTTCCATCCACTGTAATTGATGGAGTGGTACTGCCCAAGGCACCGGAAGACATTCTGGCTGAAAAGAATTTCAACACTGTCCCCTACATTGTGGGACTCAACAAGCAAGAATTTGGCTGGCTTATGCCAATGGTGAGAATGCACAGACCTCTAAGACAGATCTACCACTCTTCCTTATCTTTCCCTCAATCTCTGATCCCATGAGTTCCTCCATCTCTAAACCCGCTGCCCAGCCTGAGACAGTTGTTCCTATTGGCACAACTGAACATTTGTTTGGAAATAGCCTTGTGGATAGCTCAAATGTTCCTATATGGTACAACATGGGGAAATCTCCCCACCCTCTGTAACACTCATTGGCTCCCCATTAAAGAATCCTTATGCTGAAACTCAGAGGCTTTTACAGATCAAAAAAAAATTGTTGCTGGTAGAAAAACTCAGATTGCTTGGAATGAGTAAGAAATATCAGGGTTGTGAGGTAATAGGTTCTACCTTAGACTTGGGCTCAAGGGCCCCATACATTTCCACATGCACTCTCAGTTCCCCCCACTGGAGAGATTCAGATAAAATTTCTTCTTGAATTAAAATTGGCTTTTAAAGGAAAAGAAGGGCTTTTCTTCTATGAAAGATAATAGGCAGAACACTAAAGCATTAGGATCGGTTTTATTCAGCAATCTGATAGTACAAGGAAAAAATGAAGCATGAACTCAAATATAAGACTGGAAAGGCTGGAGATGTTCCAGGCTGGGTGAGTTTAGGGAGGCACTGAGGAATGACCTGACCATATCGCCGGATTTGTTCACCTGAGCTCATCTGTAGGAGAAGCAGGCTTTCCTCTGTCTATGAAAGAATGCAGTGCAAGAGCCCCCTAAAATTAGACCTTAATGCTTCCATGGGAACTCTCAGAGTGATAATCAGTTATCTCCACAAATGTTTATATTTCAAAGAGTTTTCTAAAAATTAAAAAAAAAATCTCTCAGTCCTCGAGAATCACAGTTTTGTGTTGGAGATTTACATCCTAGTGGCAGAGCAAGGGCTGATATTCACAAGCTTTCCAAAGTAACTGCTCTAGGAAAGGGTTCATAGATCTGTCTGTATGCACCAGGCTTACACTGGAGAAAACAGTAATTTCATCTGAAAGCACTGAGTATTCTCAGGCCGACATTTTATGGTATACAGTCATCCTAGGACACGGGTTTAACCTGCTAGAAGTCAGAGTAGAGGTGGGTCAAGTCTACGAGTGCAGAAGTTTGCACAGGGTGTCACATGTGAGACCTGCAGTTCTCACTTCAAAAGGAGCTCAGAGGTTTTCAAGACCAAAGCTGCAATGGCTGATCTTGTCTTTCTGAGTCTGCTGATTCTTCAGGGTGTTGTCAGTTGGTTAGCGCCCTCTTTCCCTGATCCCTCTGCCTCAACACTACCCTAACTTAAATGTTTACTCACTACTTAGGTGACCGTTTTGTCTCCAAGGCTGATAAATATTGTGCACTGAACGCATCCTCTTTGTGCTCTTTCATGTTATTCATATAGTTCCATTCATTACATTGATTTTTTTGAAATTCATAAAAGATCCAAATCTATCAAGACCCAACAAGGAACTTTTACTTTGTACTGATTTTGTTGTTTGACTATTTTGGTTCTTCTTGTCAGTTTTTAATGATTTACAAACACTTAACTTTTTTCTTTTAACAGATACTGGGATATCCATCCCCTGAAGTAAAAATGGATCGGAAGATGGTCTTATCATTTTTGTCAAAGTCTTCCCCTATAATTGTAAGTGTCTAGGGCATCACGGAAATTGGTTGAGAAAAAAATAAGGGTTTGGATTTTGCCCAAAATTATAGTCCATTTCAATGTCAGGAAAAATACTGAAACCTAAGGTTCTGCCCCCGCTTTTTTCCTACCTTTCCTCTTTTATCACCCAAGAATGGTTTACACAGTAATCAAGAGTTTCATGAAAAACAAATCTTCCTGACTGACTGAGGAAGAAGCCACATTACTTACCAGGTGGGGTGGTTACTTTCTTATGCTTTTCAGAACATCTCTAAGGATATGATTCCTGTAGTCTTTGAGAAGTATTTAGGAGATACGGATGACCCTGTCAAAGTGAGAGACCTGACCCTGGACCTAATGGGAGATGCGGTGTTCAGTGTCCCATCTGTGAATGTGGCACGTAGTCACAGAGGTGAGTCCTAGAGGTTAGACGAGAGAGGGACACTGACTCACAAGCTTTGGTGTCTGACCTGCAAACATCCTAGAATAGAATGATGTGGAAACTGCTCTGGGTCAGGGTGCAAAGATGGATTCCATGTGGCCTGGGGAGGAGCATTGTCTTATTTTGGGATCTGTAAGTAATAGGTTCTGATTCAAATGAAGGAGTAAATTTTGGAGACGATTCCAGAAAACACTACTAGGTTGACAAGGAGATGACAAAAGTAAGATAGAGAACCTGTTGATGATACACTAGTAACAATGTATCCACTGTGCAAAGTTGGAGCTGAGGAATTCTGAGAAACAAGCAAAAGACACGTCAGTATCGTCCCATCTGAGCAGCAAAGGACCTGTTATCCACCAGTGCACATTTGTCATTGATTGAGGGCTGTTCCAATAGGTTATTAATTCTGTGGCACTTTGACCCTCTCCGTGAATGAGCAGAGTGTCTGCAGTAACCAAACAAACCCTCAGGAAAAGAGCTATGGTTGCTGGACATGGAATTAGACTGGCCTTCCTAGGAACGGGGGAGAGGAGGGAGGTTTCAGCTGCATCTCTCACAATGGCTCTGTGCTTGAAGTTATAGTGGGACATAAGAGTAGATGGTAGATTTTAGAAGATGGCTCTTAGAAGTTTTTCAGTGTCAGAGTTAGTTCTAGACTATATTGTTAACTAGTGGAGCTGGAGAAAAATAGAAGGCTATTATAGAATAAGGAGGGTTGTATGGAACTAAGAGGTCAAAAAGAAAGGTGCAGTAGGAGGTACAGAGGAGAAGATGTGGTTTTAAATGTCTGAGCTGGCTTTTGTTTGCTTTACTGTGTGACACTCTGAGAAAGTTGAGTGCTAGACTGGGATCTATCAAAGGACCTTCCAAATGCAACTCGAGGCTATGCATGACATGTGAAGTTCCTAACAGTATGCTCTCCTGGGAGCAGGCATCCTCTTCTTAGATGCCATTGGAGAGCCTCACAGAGCCCTTCTTTTTCTCCCAGCCCTCTTACACCTAGTCTGCAAGCCAGGGAAATTTCTGTGATCCAGATATCTCTCCCTAATATTCTGGATGTTTTTACAACTCAGAACTTTATAACTACACTGGTGCCTCTTTCATTGTGCAGTTACTGTGAGGGACTGCACGTAAGAAGAGAGAATAAGATGAGTAAAGTACACTGAAGTATTTGAAGAGGGTAGAGGAGACAGCAGGGAGGAAGAGAGATATTGCATTCATATAACTTTAAAACTGTAGATGGATAAGTTATGTTTGTATAAGTTTATGGGATAGAATGTGGTACTCCATCCTAGGAATGCATCAAACTGGCTAACTTAACAATCTCCCTAAACACTAACACTTTTAATAGGAAGATTTTAATTTTCCTTTTGAAGAAATTTTTGAATGTACAATACTCTATTATTAAGCATATTTCCTACACTGAATAATGGAATTCATAGAAATAAAAAATCCCTCCTATGTTACACTGTATACTCTTTCACCATCACTCTGCTTTCTCCTCATCCTCAGTCTCTGTAACTCCTATTTTATTCCCTGCTGTTGTGAATTCTGCAGCTTCAGATTCCACATGTAAGTAGTTACATGCAATATTTGTCTTTTTCCACCTGATTGATTCCACTTAGCATATAATTCTCCGTTTCTATGTATGTTATCACAAATGCCTGCATTTTTGTCTTTTTATAGGCTGAATAGTTTTCCATTTTCTCAAATGCCACATTTCCTTAATGTAATCGTCTGTTGTTGGACTCTTACGTTGATCCCATAATTTGACTCTTTTGAATAATGTGCCATAATAAAAGGAGTCTCTTCAACAGAATGACTTTAAATACTTGGAGTAAATACCCAGAATTAGAATTGCAGAAACATATGGTAATTCTACTCTTGTGTAAGCAATCTTCTTCATGTTTTATATTCACACCAACATTGTAAAAGAGTACCCTCATCTCTGTCTCTCTCTTTTTTTTTTTTTTTGTACCAGGGATTGAACTCACAACCTCGCATTTGCCAGGCAGTCATTTAGACCACTGAGCTAAGTTCCCGGCCCTATGTTTCTGAGACAGAGTCTCACTATGCAGTTCAGGCTGGCCTTGGACTCACTTTGTAGCCCAGACTGGTCTCAAACTCACAATGATCCTCCTGCCTCTGCCTCCCAAATGCTTGGATTAAAGGCTTGCGCCACCACGCCTGCCTCCCTTTTCTCTTTATCCTTGTCAACATTTCTTATTTTTTTTGTTTTGTTTTTATGTCTCTCAGCTTTTTTTATTTTAAAAAGCAAAACAGAAAAGAGGACAGAAATGATACCGAACTTCAAACAAATAGGAGAAAATTAACACTAATTAGTATATTGCATACTGTTATCTTAGAAGTAGTTTTTCTGGTTGCAAGATCTAAGCATCTGAGATGAACACATACTTCTCAGATGAAGAAATACAAGTGGCAAATAAATACATGAAGAAATGCTCAGCATCACTGGTCATTAGAGAAATGCAAACTAAAACAACATTGAGATTCCATCTCACTCCAGAAAGAATCGCTGCCATCAAGAAATCAACCAATAACAAATGTTGACAGGGCTGTGGGGAAAAAGGAACTCTTCTCCACTGTTGGTGGGAGTGTAGACTGGTGCAATCACTGTGGAAATTACTGTGGAGATTCCTTATTTTTGTTTTTGAAATAAAAGCCATTCCTATATTTCACTGGACAGTGAGATAATTTATTGTGATTTTCAAATTCTCAGTGATTAATTATGTTGACTATTTTTCTCTACTTGTTGTACAAATGAGTATGTGTTCTTTCTAGAAGTTGTCTATCCAAGATCTTTGCCCATATTTTAATTATTTTTTTCATTTCTTGCTACTGACTAGTTTGAGCTCCTTATATGTTTTGTTTAGTAGCCTCTTGCTGTATGCCTGACTTGCAAATACTTTCTCTTGACCCATAGGTTGTATTTATAAACTGTTCATTTATTTTCCTTTTTGTGAAGAAACTTTTTATTACAAATATTCCTTGGGTTATAAATATTCCTGAAATGAATGAGGACTAGTATGCTATCAGTGCAACACATTTAATGTATTAGTTGCATGTACTCCATTCATTCATCCTGTCGGTCAATAAACACCTGGTTCAAACCTCAATTTCACTTCAACTAGCTATGCTGCTCTAAAACCAGGCAAGGAACTTTCCTGAAACTCTGTTTCTATCCTGTGTGGTTAACCAGGGGTTTCTTACACAACCAAAGACCTTGCAGCTTTCCAGGTCTGTGTCTGGTAAGGTGTACTCTGCATGTTTCATGTCTTCCCAGATGCTGGAGGCCCTACCTACATGTATGAGTTTCAGTATTGTCCAAGCTTTGCATCAAACTTGAGACCCAAGACAGTGATAGGAGACCATGCAGATGAGATCTACTCAGTATTTGGGGCGCCAGTTTTAAAAGGTAATTGATCTTTGCTGTCTATGAATAAAGAGTTGGGAGTCCTGATTTCCGGTTGTGTCTTGATGACCTGAAGCAAGTTTCTTCTCTCTTGATTTTAGGTTCCTGATTCACTGTCATAAGTCTGAGATACATTGGGCAGTATCCAACTTTTCTCTTGCTGTAACATGCAAGATGTGTATTTATGTGTCCTCTGCAATAGTCAGTCTCAGAAACATGGCCTCAATAAGAAAGGTGGTGGGTCATTTGCAGTGCCTCGCTTCAGGGCAAGAATATCAGTGCTTGGTACCACATTCACCAAAGCCCACCAAACTCTGAGTGAGGAGAAGATCCTAGCTGCTGCTAACCTTGAACTGAGTGTCATCTGTATCTGCCTTTTTTATCATGAACCTAAATCTATCAATAAATTGAAAACTCACATATTTCACCTAAAGTAAATTTTATAATATAATGTTTCCTAAAACTTTCAGAAGTATTTTCAATACCTTAACTGAGCAATTTCACATGACTTGTGACCTGTCTCAGCTATTTACTACATACCAGGGTCTCTGGGCACCTCCCAGTTGGGTGACTTCTTGGGACCTTTGCATTCTAGTATTTTTTAGAATTCTACAAATATGTGAGTGTGTGTAGGAGACTGAGAAAACACCCAAGAGCCAACTGTTCTGCAAAGTGAAAAAAACCCTAGGTCGTGGCATTTTGACCCCAAGGGAGACAGGTAGGTGGGCATGAACTACAACAGGCAGCCAGTTTACTGCTGGACTGCATGCTGGTTGCCAAGTCCTAAACAGTCATTCTCAAAATGAAAAAGCAGTCCAAGTAACCAGAATCTTCTTTAAAAATACAGATTTTGACTCAATAGTTAATGGACTGAGGGCCAAGACTCCACGTTTCTAACAACCTCCTATTGTGTTGCTGCTGCTGCAGGCCCGTGAACCACTTTTGGGTAGTAAAAGGTATTTTTCTTCTTTGCATCAGGGGGTGTCTCAGAAGAGGAAACCAAACTTAGCAAGATGGTGATGAAATTCTGGGCCAATTTCGCTCGATATGGGTAAGGTTAATGGCAAAGATGGAGCAGGATTGGTGGGCAGATTGGGAAGGAGTGGTTTCTAAAGCCTGTGACCCTGAGACCATGTGGTATGACAGTGAGCACACAAGGTGTGCCACAAAGTGTGGAGGTTCCCATATCAAGAGGCCTTGGTTACTCTTGGCAGAGATTAACCAAGGAATCCCTGCAAATCCCAGAAAATTGAAGAAATGATACACAGCAGTTTTGAGGGATTATTTTTCGATTCTCTTCCCAGAAACCCCAATTCAGAAGGGCTGCCTCACTGGCCAGAGTACCACCGTGGAGAGGAAAGTTACCTGCAGATCGGTGCCACTACCAAGGCAGCTCAGAAGCTGAAAGACAAGGAAGTGACTTTCTGGATGGAACTCAGGGCCACAGAGGCATCGAAGACACACCAAAGAGAACACTTTGAGCTCTGAACATTGAGCTGGCCTTTAAGATCCATGGAGTCGAGCAGTTGTATTCTGTAGAAGATGCTTGCCAGCTATAGGGGTATCTTATTGTCGAGGCTGGAATATTATATGGTGGGAGTAAGCAGAGGCTATCGAGGAATAACAAAAAATAAATGTACTTTGGGAGATGAAATCAGTGTTTATGTCTTGGACTGGAGATGAATCCTTTCTGCTCCTAGAGAGGATGTTAGCACAGACACCATGGGAGGAAGATGCCTCTGCAGAGGTGACTTGGTGAATGATTACGCTAACTCTGAATGCACACTGGCTCACCTTCCACCTCTAGGTGGGAGGTATCATCATATATGTGGGTTGAATGACTCTAAAGGGTTTACACAAGTGCTAAAGGCCAAATGTGAGCTAGTGTTCATCTATAAATAATTCTCTTTCTTGCTCTTTTATCCATTCAACAACTCTACCTTTTAGTTGGAGAATTAAATTTATTTACATTCGAGTTAATTATTGATAGGTTAGGTCTTATTACAGCATAGCATAAGTTGTTTTCTAGTTTTGTTGTAGTTATTTTCTTTCTCCCTCTTGGATAGTCTTTCTCGGTGGATAAATGAATTACCCCAGTACTGTGGTGAGTTTTGATTTCTTACTATTTTTGGTTTGCCTACTATAGATTTTTGCTCTGTGATTACCATATGGCTTACAAAATCAACCTTTGATTATAACAAGCTCTCTCTAGGTGATAGTAACTTAATACATTATTAAAGATAAGAACAAGATGCAACCCAATTTCAAGAGAAGGACAAATTGCACCAGGCCCCTCCAAGGCTGGAACTGATGTGCCTGAAATGCAGGCCTATCCCACTGCTGCACAAGTTTCTGCCTGATGCTTAAGTCACTACAGGCTCTGTTTGTGAGCTTCAGCTTTTATGGAGGCCTTCAGTAGCTATAGGATGCTGGGTCTCACTGTACTGCACCTGGAACTGTATTCTGAGACAAAGTCTTATACTAGATTTCATGGCTTGCTCTATAGCAGATAAAATCTTGCTCCTTGGTCTACCATCACCCAACTTGGAGAATCAGCAGAGGCAGTCTGTCACCTGGTTCAATGCATTTCCAGAGACTCTTTCCCTAGGTTTTGCCCTAGTGGTGGGAGTCATAGGACTTTGCCCAGTACTGGATTTTACTGTGACAGAATTGGTACTAGGCTTGAAGACTAAGACCTGAACATAGTGTATCTGGGACAAATACAGGCTTGATTGCCTTTTAATACTGAAACGGTGATAACACATCTGGCCTGGTGCACCATCTAGTCCTTAAATAGTAAAAGGAATACAAACTTGGAGAAAAAACAAGCAGCTTTATTAGAAGTTGGGCAAACCAGATTATGAAAATCTGAATAGAGACCTGATCTTTCAATGTTCAGATGACGTCACATTTCAACAAGCATCAAGAGCTTTCAAGACAATATGACCTTACTCAGTCCTCAAAAAAGGGACCAGGCTGAACTGGAAATAATCTGTATGGGAGAACTCTCAGATAAACTGTTGTTTTAAGGCAACTCAATGAATTTGAATCTATTTACTTACCCCAAGCAGGAGGTATCTCTTGCACTGTGGTACTTAGAGTTGAAGCGAGGGGGATGATGCTGACAAGTCCTTCCTTGCTGGCTTCTGTAATGTGTCTACTCATTTTCTTAACTAAAGCAGGTGCTATGCTCTGTCATCTGATTTCGTTAATTTATGTGCTGAAGTTTGGTGCGTGAACAGTTGTTCAATCTGGTGTATCCATAGGGAGAGATCACCAAAGGATGTTAGTTACCATCTTGACTGCCAATTTTTAAATATTATTTATGGTATCAAAATTGTCAGAAGAAGATACACGATGACAAAATCAGGTTTTTAAAAATTATTCTTCATAAACTTTAGAAGTTCATTTTCCTAAAAGGCCACATCACTTCAGGCTCTGTCTTAGTTACTTTTCTCTCATTGCTGGGACAAAATACCTGACACCCAAAATTAGGGTAGGAAGGCCGGGGATTTAGCTCAGAGGCCTAAGCTCCTGCCTGGCAGGTGCAACGTTGTGAGTTCAATCCCCAGTACAAAACAAAACAAAAAAATTAGGGAAGGAAATTTTATTTCTTATAGTTCTCAGGGGTTTCAGTCCATACTCAGTTGGCTTCAAGGCAGCATGGCATGGCAAAGCCGCCATTCATGGTGGCCACCAAACAGCAAGGTGAACCGGCAAGAGAGAGCGAGACCTGCCTTCTTCCTGCCTTTATACTGTATGTTGGTTCTACCCCTGGATGGGTGCAACACTCACATCACCAATCCCAGCACCAGACAACAAACCAATCTTAAATGCCAGACTCAGCCCTGCCCACAATTACACGAGCTTTGGCAGGACACAGGACCAGGCCCGTAAGAGGTTCATTTTTTTTTTTAATTTTTTTTATTTTAAAGATAGTAAAATATAACAGAATGTAACAAATGAAGTCAATCAAAACAAAGCAGTAGGAGTGGTACAGAACTTCAAAGACCAATAATATGAGTACAATAGCTACTATAACATACCTTGCTATCTTCAAATTAGCTGACCATTCCAACAGATGTAGTAGGATTGAACCAAAAACAAAACGATACA